>JXSR01S014313.1:73872-85853 GCA_000969725.1 Ophiothrix spiculata | reverse complement strand
ACTCTTGTTTGTTTGGGTAGGTGCAACTCGGACATGGAAGCCATAAACATCTTTAATGTGTATATATCAATGTTTATATTAACGTATTTGGACTTCAGGTGTAGTATCCCCTTTCAACATGTTTTTAATTTACTTTAACCAATTGACCTTGGTCTTTGAAATACATTTTGCGGACAACACGTTACTTAATTTTACGTTTTGGCAAGTTTATTTTGTTCCATAACTTCTCAACAAAGTGCTTTAAGTTAATAAGAATTCTGAATGGGATTCTTAAAACACCCATTCAGATGTTGCGTCATTTTTATTTTTGATGATTTTTACAATTTCATGCCAAATAAGGTAAAAAAAAATGACCAAAAATGAAATTTTGACCTTGTTTGGCATTAAAATCAAAAATCGAGGGGGTCACTTACATTGATGGAAGGTACAGGTATGTGCCGCCCTCAAGACCACCTTTTCAAGCATCCTGCTCCCCAAGATACCCATTTTAAGATTACTTCAGTTCCGAAGACACATATTTTCAACGACAACTTCTGATTGGTGTGTTAAATAAAGTTTTCAACCTAATTCTTAGCAAATTTTACCTCCAGCAGTTGTAATTTTACGGGATAGAAGCAGTTTCTGAGCCCTCAATTCAGAGAAAATCAGTTCCATAGATCAAATTTTGACACAAATATAGTTCCGCAGGACCCTAAGTTGGATAACTTGTGCGGTACATGCCTACCAAAATTCTTGAGTACCCCTCCCCGGACCCTCACTGCACAGAGAATAGATAAGTCTGTAACAAACAGGATTCTCACCCTATCATTGATTAGAAATAGTGAGTTTTGGAAAAATTCATGTAGGAGGATAAGTGAGTTTTGACAAAAATTTGTAAATTCTCGTGCTTGAGGAATGTTGACTGATTATTTTTTGAGTACCCCTCCCCGGACCCTCACAGCACATCAATGTAACATATTGACATATAGATAATAGATAGGTCTCACCCTTTTATTGATTAGAAATATTGAGTTTTGGAAAAATCCGTGCAGGGGACTAAGTGAGTTTTGAAAAAAAAAATTGGTAAATTCTCGTGCTTGAGGAATGGCGACTGATTGTTTTTTTGAGAATTTGCAAAGTTGGTATGTTAGTGCTCATGATGAACACCATTCCTATGTGCTTTGTTTTATTTCGACCAAAAGTGGACTAAGTGAGTTTTGGAAAAACACTCTTCAAGTGGTAGAAATAAATTATGCTATTCACGTAAGCCTACACTTATATTCGGTTGTTTAAATCTCAGCTGTGTAAGATTAGTTGTTTAAAATTTTTCGTGATTTTTAAGCAGCCCTGTGTAATCATTTACGAGTTGTGTAAAATGTTGGTTGCTTAAGTCAGAATTACTGCCAAATAAAAAGTATACACAACAGCTGTGTAATAATTCAAATCGTGTGATGCAAAAATTCCCGCCAAATTGAAAGTCTACACAACAGTTGTGTAAAAATCAAATCATGTGACATAATTACCGCCAAATTGAAGTTTACACAACAGTTGCGTAAAATATCAAATCATGTGACGTAAATGGCCAATGATCGCAGAGCATGCCACGACGTAATTTACATTTAATTGCAAATGAAATTGCTTTACCGTTGGCTAATATATTCAACCTGTCTATATCCACTGGGGTTGTACCAAGTAAATTAAAACTCGCAAAAGTAATCCCTATTTACAAAAAAGGAGATGATGACACATTTTCAAACTATCGCCCGGTTTCTGTATTACCTTCGTTTTCAAAAATTCTTGAAAGATTGGTTTTTAATAGATGCACAAAATTTATTGATAGCAATAATCTTCTGAACGAAAAACAATTTGGATTTCGGGAAAATCATTCAACTGGTATGGCAATAATGCAACTCATAGATAAAGTATGTAAAGCAGTCGAACAAAACAAATTAACTCTCACTTTGTATTTGGATTTATCCAAAGCATTCGACACAATAAATCACGATATTTTGCTGTACAAATTAAGCCATTATGGATTTAGGGGTGTTGTACAGAACTGGTTTTATAATTATTTAAGCAACAGAAAACAGTATGTTAGTTACAAAGACAAAAAATCTGATTATAAAAATGTTCATTGTGGTGTACCTCAGGGATCAATTCTTGGTCCCCTTCTCTTTATTATCTATATAAACGATATCACATGTACATCAAACATTTTAGATTTTATACTCTTTGCCGATGATACGACCATAACATATTCTTGTGAAAATATTGCAATTGAACAAACACTTGTTAATACTGAACTATGTGAAATTACTAATTGGTTTAAAGCAAATAAGTTATCTGTTAATGTAAATAAAACAAATTTCATGATTATGGGTACACCCAGAATGACTTCGATTGATTCCGATATAAATCAAGAGATCAAAATAATTCTTGATGGTACAACTCTAGAGCGTGTTGAAAAATATAAATTCTTGGGAGTCTTGATTGATGAAAATATCACATGGAAACATCATATTGATAGCATTTCTAAAACAATTTCAAGAAATATTGGAGTTATAAACAAACTTAAACACGACCTACCCGAACGTATACTGCTAACTTTATACAGCACCCTAGTATTGCCATACCTGAACTATGGAATTCTGGCTTGGGGTAAAGCGAACAAAACACATTTAGATAAGATTTATAAGTTACAAAAATGGGTTTTGAGATCAATGTCGAACAGCCATTATCGAAGTCATTCTGGTCCTCTCTTCAAAAAATATCAAATATTAAACATTTATGATATGTATAACGTTGAACTTGGTATATTCATGTATAAGCATTATTATAACTTGTTGCCAAAGTCATTCAATAGCTTCTTTACAAAACGTCATGCGATCCATAGTTATCATACCAGGAACATGGCAAATTACGAGCATACAAAAAACAAACTAGTATTTAGTGATCATGCTGTGCGAACAACTGGATCGTTATTGTGGAATTCGTTAAATGATAAATTAAAACAATCTATATCGTGTAAAGTTTTTCGTAAAAATATTAGAAGTCTGTACACTTCAAAATATGTTTAGTATAATATTACAAGCTTGTTGTGAAATTTTATGAGGTTTTTATGGTATCCAGAGTCATCGTGTAAATTGTAAAATGGAAACTAAAAATGGATTGTAACTCATGCAAGGGGATTGTCTCTTCTGGCCTTATTGGCCTTTCGACCTTCTCCTCCGTATTCATATATTCATATTGCTACTGCTATGTTATTATATATATGTTAAACAATTGTATTTGTATGATATGAATGCGGAAATAAATCTGAATCTGAATCTGAATCTGAATCATAATCCAAGATGGCAGTTTTGGAGAACTGCACGATCAAGGAGCAGTGGAGAATTTAATCAAACATTTCCCTGGTAAGTGTACATGATTTAGATTTGTATTATTCTCTGTTCATGCAAATGTTTGCTTGGTATAATCGGGAAGCAATTATTTTGATCTGTGCTAGTTTGAAATGATGAAACTGAAAACTTGTAAACTTGCTGTATAGCCGTGCAGTTAAGCTTATAGTTTGATCGGCAATTAATGCTCACAGATCAAAAATGACTTACGATTTAAGCTGACAGCAGGGTGCATTTACAGAAAAGAACAATTCAAATGTAAAAAATGTGCACTTAAAACAACTATTGTATGGGGTTAAACAACAATTGTGCAAAAACAAACTAAACAACCCAGCTGGTTAATCTTTTTTTAAACCAATATTGTGTAAAAGAATTACACAACCAACCTGGTGAATCTTTTTTAAACGAATATTGTGTAAAGAAAATACACAACTGTTGTTTAAATTTTTAAACAAAGGGGGTTGTGTAAAATTTCACACAACTGTTGGTAGGTTCATATGTTCCACAGGGGTTGTGTAAGATTTTACACAACTTGTTTTTAATTTTACACAACCGTTTAACAGTGTATAATACACAAACCAAAATCTAAATGTATGAAGTTTCGTGTCTCATTCACATGAAATTACATTAACGACATATTTTATTATATGTACGAATTTATTTTTTGTTTAATTTTATCATTTCAATAAATGGTACTATTTTGAAGCGTGTTTTTCGCCGTTCATTTTTCAGATGAGGGTGACATCCGTCTTGTTAACGGTGCACAAGCGACTTGCGGTCGAGTGGAGATATACCATAGTGGTACATGGGGCACTGTATGTGATGACCTCTTTGATGATAACGATGCCCAGGTTATATGCCGTCAATTAGGCTACAGTCCAGGTCAACACTACCAAGGCGCCAGATTCGGTCCAGGAGTGGAGCCAACATGGATGGATGACCTAGCGTGTTCTGGCTCAGAAAGCACCTTAGTTGCTTGTGGACATAGAGGATGGGGTACTGAAAATTGCGGGCATGGTGAAGACGCCGGTGTCGTGTGTAACAAATTTTGTAAGTATGAAAGTTACCTAAAATCACTTTATTATACTTCTGGATGTTCCGGTGTAAAATGTAATCTTATTGACTGGAATCAAAGTCTACCTTCCATAGACAATAACAGAATACAGAGTGAAACTAAACGTTGTTAGCCTATATTAACTGTACAACTCTGACAACAAGAACAGGAGACTAACTTGAACACTCCTACTACACCGATTCTTTCGTTTTCAATTATTGCTCATTCAAATAAGGTAACAAATACGTCAAAATATTGTTTGGTTGTATTCAATCGACCGACCCTAAACTTGAAAATATTTTTTTTCAATAAGCTGTATAACAAATGCCGACTATATTTTGTAAAAATTCCTCTAAAGATTTTTCCAATTTTTACATTCAGAATGGTGAATAATTGATTTTTTGATTAGTTTGTGTTTGTTCATAATGAATGTAGTTTCCTTTTTGGATCATAATAAACTTGTGCCTACCATTTTAAACCTTGGGAGAGTGTGTGTCAGCTATAATTGCTGTAATGTAAAAAATAAAATAATAAATAAATAAAACGTTTTCCTGACTGACCGACCGTATCATTTTGAATCAATTGTAGTACAACAAAACAATATTTTTGGCCTTATCAAGCCTAGTTGGCGAGAAGAATGGTTCATATTGACTTTGTGTAGAACGTACTTGTATTATATGCGATAATAAATCATTGATTGCGACTTATTCCTTTTAGTTCAATAAGACTGGATCCTGGTTATGGGCGTTCCAAAGTAACGTTTGTGACCGACAAATTGAAAAATTTCATTTTTAAATGGTTACAGAACCTAGCATAAGCATTATATCTACGAGGTTTTTGTTGATAAAAGTGCTCACTGGTGGGATTAAGACATGTAGATGTTTGACAATGAAATTAATTTCCAACATCCTGAGTAAAATTCATATAACGTTCTGTAACGTTTGTGACCTCGCACGGAAATAGGTTTTTGCTCCAAATGACTACAAGTTACAAATTCTCTGACGTGTTAGTGATTTTTTTTATTGCGCTTTAAATAGATGATGGGTAACATATTTGGAACTATTTCATAAAAATGGTAGAAAATTCTATCGTCAGAAAGTATTTTGATACATTTTTATGTGGTAACGTTTGTGACATTTTAATGTAACTTTTTGGTAACGTTTGTGACATTTTTGAATAAAATATGTGCTCACTCATGCACGGATAGAAAAAAACATAACAATTTCTGATTGGGAAATACGTCTCACGTGTCAAGTTACAAATGTATGACTGAAAAACATGTTTATGTGGTTCCAATAAAAGAGTTGATTTTTTGCTTGAACTAAAAAAAAATCATTTTCTTTGGAATGAGCCTTATGGGAAACACTTTCTTTGGAATGAGCCTTATGAGAGACACACAGTCTCATCACACCGGCTCGTGTAAACTCTGTTATTTGTCTTTTTTCTTTAATTCAAACTCTATCAAGAGTAATAGAAATCGGCAAATTGTGCAAGTTTGCTTATACCAACATGTTACTAAATCAAAAAGAACAAGAAAAAGAACAAGAAAAGCTCTCCCTCTCTCTCTTGAATTGTTTTTATTGAAACATGTCTCCATTATTTTGACTTGAACGTTAGAGAGCACTTGCACAGAAAATTGAAGACCTTAGTGGAAGAAGTCTTCAAGTGCCATTTTGACTAAATTCTACTATTGGTGGTTATGAAGTCGCAGCAGGACAGAAAATATTGTGACAATTGGGTGATTTAACCTTTCGTAAGGGGTCGTCACGCTTAAGTGAATTTTGGGTAAATTTGAGAAACGTTCAAATATGTCAAGTTACATATCAGATTACCCGTCTTGTCATGTAGATTCCAAATATATGGTTTTATATATCTTCAGGGCTTTGTTGAGGAGATAAAACCTTAAAGTTAATACGAGGTCAAGTGAGGTCAAATTTTCAAGAAGGTCCGATTTGCGTGAATTGCATCTAAAATTATTCGTCTTGACTTCCAGATTCCAAAAAATATATACTTTGAGAATGTTTGGTTAGTAGTTTGTTTTAAAATAGTGACACTTATTTTTTACAGTGACCATGATTTTAGTGGAAGAAGTGGTCAAGTACAAAGTAGTGATTTTCAAAAAAAAAAAAAAAAACACGAAAAAAATCAACAAGATCCGATTTGCGTGAATGGCATCTCAATTAAATTGATCGTCTTGACTTCCAGATTCCAAAAATATATACTTTGAGAATGTTTTGATTACTTATTTTAAAATATTGACAATTATTTGTTTAGCGACCATAGTTTTAGTGGAAGAAGTGATCAAGTACAAAATAGTGAATATTAATGTAAATATTAATTACAGAAAAACGATAATCGATAGAGACCTCTAATTCACTGTAATTGATCAATTCATCATTATATGAATTAAAAACCTCTCTTGATTTAAAAGTCAGACCATAACCGATTTTGACTTAACTTGGGTGAAGGGACTAAGGCCACCTCCGATTTATGTCACCTGAACCCCGACCCCTAAAAGGTCACGTAGGGGTCACGGGGTCAAAAACTTGATTTTCACGAAAAAAGTTCTTGAATACGTAACGCACATACATTTCATCTTTATTTCCTGCTCAGCACACTTTATACTTTATAGTCCACATACTACGCTATGATTGGGGGCCTTGTTTTGAGCCTAGTGTCATCTCTGTCTGTTACTCTGTGACAGGTTTTATAAAACAAGCTCTCAAGATCGTTCATGCAGTTAGCCGCTGATTCTTTTATTGATCATCAATTACGACAACTGATAAAAACCTTTTTATGTTGAATAAAAGCCTAGTGACCTTGTTGTTGATAGGGGTTAATTGTAATTGTATATCAAATGAAACATCAAGAGTCATTTTTGGAAATACTACATATGGCAGCTACTCTTTTGTGAGTTTCTTTTTTGAGGATTTTGGAGGTAATAATAAATAGCTGCCATATGTAAACCGGGTCTGAATCGCAAAGCGTTAAAACCCTGTCGCAGCTTAGGCGTATTTCTCTCAAAAACAGTTGTATTTTACCCCATAAAGGTTGGTATCATTGTAATCTTGACAAAATAAGCTACATTATGATATATATTTCATAATACAATGTCGAATTCGTGACGAGATATTGATGTAGAAAGTCAAAAATTTACTTACATTTTCTCAAGTCAGCTTTTCACTCAGCCATGTAACATCTCAAACCTCAACCAATCGTATAGCATTTGGTTTTACATAGCGTTAAGCGAAAAACGCCCGGATGTAGATTGGCCTGTATTTTAATAGCCAATCAGTGAGGCGTATTGAGCCGACCCACACTGCCGCGATGGCGGGCTGTATAAATCGTTTAATATAATAAGATGAAACGTATGTGAACGAGGTATTGTCGTGCAACTTGGGGATATGAATTGTCTTGACATTGTCTACAAATGTTATGGGGTGACAAAAATGTGTGGGGTCATATAGGGTCACAGGGGTCAAATAAAAAAGATCAAATTTTCATTTGTCCGATTTCGACGTTTGAGGTGTCAAATTGTTCGTTTTGGACCACTGATCAAAAGTGTCTATTGTGACTCCATCGTTGACCCTTTCTTGGGGGTCAAAGGTCAAAAGAACGGTCAATGGAAAGATCAAAATTTCAACTTAGTCCGATTTCAAAGGTTAAAAATTCAAATTGTTCGTCTTAAGCCAGCGATCAAAAGTGTTAATGGTGACCACATCGTCCAACCCTTCCTTGGGGGCCAAAGGTCAAAAGAAATGTTAAATTGTCAACATCATCCGATTTCAAAAGTTAAGGTGTCAAATTATTCGTCTTGGAAAAGTGATCAAAAGTGTCAATAGTGACCCCGTCGTCCAACCCTTCCTTGGGGGTAAAAGGTCAAATTTTTAACTTCATCCGAGGTGTCAAATTGTTCGTCTTGGAATGTTGATCAAAAGTAACAATGGTAACCTCGTCGTCCGACCTTTCCTTAGGGGTCAAAGGTCAAAAGAAAGATCAAGTTATCGTCTTTGTCCGATTTCAAAAGTTTAGGTGTCTAATTGTTCGTTTTGGAACATTGATCAATGGTGTCAATGGTGACCCCATCGTCTGACTCTTTCTCGGGTGTCAAAAGGTCAAAAGAAAGGTACAATTTACAACTTTGTCCGATTTCAAAAAATGAGGTGTCAAATCGTTCGTCTTGGATCATTGATCAAAAGTACCAATGGTGACCCCGTCATCCAACCTTTCCTTGGGGATCAAAGGGCATAAGAAAGGTCATGTTGACAATTTTGTCCGATTTCAACATTTAATGTATCAAATTGTTCATCTGACATTTAAAGAAAAGGCAATGGGCAGGTCCGTGTCACTTTTAGTGACACTGTCATGTGTAGTTTGATTTCTTATTTAATAATGAATATGTGAAGACTCACTTCGAAAAGGGGGACTTTGCGACAGAACACTTTTCAAGAAACTGGTGAAAATAGGCGGCAAAAAATAAAGAAAATAAAAAATAATTTTCAGCAGAGTTTCTGTTATAAAATTTGATCGCCTTGATCAATTTCAACATGTAAGGTGTCATATTTAACTTTAGACAATGCTGTTATAGATGAAATTATCAAATCAAAACTGATATCATCCCTTTCGGAGAGAGCCATCACATTATGTGATGACTTACCCCGAACAGGGAGACTTTGCAACAGAACACTTTTCGAGAAACTGGTGAAAATAGGCAGCAAAAAATAAAGAGACTAATAAGAATTTCGAGCAGATTTTAAAGTCCTACAAGTAAGGTGTCATTTGAAAGCTTACAAAATTATGTAACAGATGAAATGATAAAATCAAAATTGATATCACCTGCAAAGTCCCCCCTTTCGGGGTGAGCCATAGTCCGACCCTAGGACCTTGATGTTTTCCCATGTTACTATCCACAATACAAATCCACTATCACATCATACCACTTGCTAGAAAGCCAGAGTTCTACATAGCAGACTGATTGCATAGCAAACTGATTGCCCCTCCCAAATGTCGGGGTAGGTAGTAAAGTGGCTTTCTAGATCATTGGACTTGGTAGTAATATCCCTCATGTTGGTTTGTGTTACCCGAAAAAACAAGGGTCCTATTAATCAAACTAGGTGAGCCATGTGGTCACTATCACTCGTTCAATGGCTTTACTTACAGGTTCGACTGGCTGCTCCGTACATGCAACATGCAATCTTCATGTAGACTGTATTGATCCGTCTTGTACCTGCAACACTGGTTATTCAGGCGACGGCGTCACCTGTACAGGTAGGTATAAGAATTCGTCTAAGTAAAACCAAGAAGAAGGAAAATATAGGAGATGACACTTAAAATCGTGGCTCCATTTTTTTAATTTCTGCGTCCCAGGTTTTAAAGAGGGCGGTGTAATATTGATATTTGCGGTGGTTGTCGATGCTCTTTTTTATTTTCGTTTTCATTTTATTTTTCAAGATTATTTTTATTCTATGAATATGTAGGCATCAGTTTACTTTATCAGCAAACATTATGTCCTTTCCGGGGCTCGAGCCCCCACCAATGCTTATTCTCTCGGACGAAAACAGAAATTTAAAAAAAATGGAGCCACGATTTACTAAGTGTCATCTTCTATTATCACTCCTTGGTATTGTTGTTGTTGTTTTGTTGAGGGTTTATGATTTTTCGCTTTTGTGTTCTGGTGTTTTCACATTTGTTTTTCTTTTCTGTCTTTTTGTTCCCATTGACGCTATGACCCACAACACACTTCCTCGGGTCACCCAATTCCATTTTGCCTAGTATTGTGTATTATCCTGTATGGATATTACTCCAAATATCTTGGTCAAAAAAGATCGCCCGGCGAAAATGACCACGCATATAGAAAGATATCGTGTTTGAATATAAATTTCAGTCGTTGTTTTGTGAATCATAATTCTACGAGGGTCATTCAAAAAGTTCTACCTGTTGTATTATAACTTTTGTTCTATTAAAGGTAACTAATCGAAAATTGACACAGATATAGCTAAGAATGTCACCAACACATGGTGCAACAATCATATCAATATCGTTTCTAGACTTCTGTAGGAAACCACAGTAAGTTTCGGTATACCGGAAACGGTAAAATATCTAATGACATCACAACATAAATTACGTGTACATTTTATGTATGAACAACCATCTGTATACCCAAACTTTATTTAATTTACAGAACAAATTTGAAATGAAAGTGTACCTTACAGTCCAACAAGTCAGTTTTCACTGATAAAGTACATTTGTTACCGTTAGAAATTACCCAGAATCCCAATATTTGAAAGGATATCTTATACCTTCTCAAGTTACGAATATTAGCAAGGAGTGTTTCTCTGTAGCGTGACTTTTCCAAGTGCGTTTTATGTAAAAAAAGCAACAGTTAAAGTTACTACACCACATTTTTCAGTCAAAAAGTTGAATTTGGTTCCTCTTGGTATCTAGCATGAAAATTAAGTTTAAAATAAAGCTTCATAATGCCACCATTTTACATCTTGTTTGATTTAGGTCAATTTCTTCGTAAACTGTGTCTTTGTTGATTTTGATATTATTGCTGCAGGGGCTATTTGTTCCTATCATTGTTATGCATGTGAATGACTATTGTTTTCAGTTTGGGTCAGCTTTTTTAATTACCCCACATAATTGTATGTCCATTCTTATGTTTTATAAAAATGTTCACTGTATAGCAATATTACATGGCTATATTATGGCCTTTTCAATTCACTGTACTTGAGCCACTTATAAAACTGTTGCAAATATTCTGACCGTTTCCGGTGTACAGAAACTTACCATGGATTTCAGGTCACCTACAGAAATCTAGAAAAGATATTGATTTAATTGTTGTACCATATGTAGGTGACATTCTTAACTATATTCTTGCCAATTTTTAAAAAGCTACCTTTATTAGAACAAAAGTTATGATACAACAGGTAGAACTTTTTGAATGACCCTCGTAGTATGGTTTTAATGGTCAATTTTGTGGAAAAATTATGAATTCATGACGTATCAACTTGGCTTTACTATTACACTGGCCCGTTCCCATATTGCAACACGAACACTATATTCTGTTTTACATACCTGTACAATTATACATGTCTAGATCGGGCTACTGTATAGAATCAGATTTACACCACGGAGCAAAACTTAGGGATTACGGGATATTTGTTCAGCTGGCTTTATTATTATTATATCGAGCAATTCCATGATTCAATTCGATATTAAACACAATTGTAAATAATATTCCGTTGACCGTACAATTAGATGTTAATTTGGGATATTTAATTATGGGATGTATACACTATTTGACACGGCATATGGATTCTGTTTTTTGCAACCTTGAGAAGGTCGGTCAATCAGTCCGCAGGTAGCATGATAAGCGGCGTGGTCAAGTTCAACGGTTTCCTAAAACATACACAGGAATTTTGAACGCCTGCTAGTGCATAACAACAAACGATTTTCGGACCGTATGGCAGTTTTGCAGTACCCTTTGCAGTGTGTGTTTGCTTCGGATGTGTGAACCAGGATGTGCAAATGGGTGAATCGGGGGGGGG
>JXSR01S014313.1:31560-43134 GCA_000969725.1 Ophiothrix spiculata | reverse complement strand
ATAACTATTCGGGTACTTGTAACAAGTACACTCTTAGAAATGCCTAGTGGTTTGTTTTTGACTAGAAATCCTTGTCAAATTATTTTGACTCGAATTTGATCAGTTTGACTAGACATACTTGTCATTCTTGTCCCCGTCCTATAGACCTTTTCAAACAGTGATCGTAAAACTTCGGAAAACATGGTCACGTGCCACAGCAGTTGCAGTCGGCAGACGACAATGAAAACAAAAAATGATATTACTGCAAAAGTGCATATATGCATGTAAAAACAGCAACGTTCGTCGTTGTTGGAAATATACTGTACGTGTCGAACTTTGTCAAAAGATGAGGCACTGAGGTACTGTTTATTTCAAGAAACGATCGGAAAGCTTTTGTGTATCTTCGGAAAAGGTCGGTTTGAAAAGGTCTATACAAAAGTTTCAACAATCCTGTTGACCAGGAATTCTAGTTAACATCTGACTAGATTATCTTAGTGAAAATGACTTGAGTCTAGTGAGCTCTTATTGCACCCGGCAATCTAGTCAAATTTGACTAGTTTCTGGTCAAAAGTGATTAATTATTTTTAATAGTGTAGGCCTACACAATATATTGTAAATGTAATAATGGTTTGGCAAAAATATGTTGTTCGTTTACTCATTTTAGGCGTGTCATGATTTTACAGTACATCGAAAACAACAATACCCTTTGCCCGCTTTGTAATTATTAGTACTTTACTACTTAGAATTATTAAATATGACCATGATAGTCTAACCTAGTTACAGTATTTCACATATAATCTTTTTACCAGGCACTCTGCAAGACGTTGGCAATCGCTCTCCACTTCGCCTATTCATCAGTGTTCTGTTGGATGTTTGTTGAAGCCATACACTTGTATCGTCTCCTTATACTGGTGTATGGAAGTGAACGAGATTTGACCAAGGTTTATTATGGCATCGGTTATGGTAAGAATTGACTTTTTAAAGTTTTAGTCGAATGAGGTATTGTACTGATGGTATAAGACTGGAAAAGTGGGTTCGATTCTGTAAATGCAGATAAATCGGTTGCATTTATTACAGATATTTGCTTCAGTTACAGATGTCAAGCAATAGTTAAAATCTTGAACTATTAACATATTTTAACATGTCAAGCAATAGTTAACATCTTTAACTTCGACATATTTTAGCTTGTCAAGTTATAGTTAAAATCTATATACCGGTACATTTTATATATTTAGGTTTGCCAGGCTTTATAGTTTGCATATCGGTCAGTGTGGGTTACAAATACTACGGTCTCGACAAAATGTAAGTAATATTTATTATTGTTTCATTAAAAAACAACGAATTTTATTTGAAATAAAAATATAATACTAGTAATAAGAATCGGAATTCGCAAACATCGCACCGCACATCAAACAAGTGTTGATAATGTCGCAAAACAAGCACGGTAAGGTCACTGTCAAAGAAATAGCTATTTAATCATGGTTTTAAAATGACTTTGACTGGAAAATGTGAATCAAAGAAATCTTTTGACGTCATATATTTATTGACTTGGAATCACTAGTAAAAGTATATGTATAAAGCAGTCAAGTTAGCTCAATTGGTAAAGCGCTTGCTTGCGGTGTGGAAGATCCCGAGTGCGAACCCCGCTGGTGCCAAAAAATTGAGCGTGCTTGAAATTCCCTTGGACAAGGGACTAACTGCTAATTGTCTCGTGGAAACCCGTACGAAACTCGGGGAGCTGATCCGGGCAGCGATGGTACGTACTGGGGCTGAACAAGGTTCAGCGCCCCTTGAGGTAGCCGTAGAACCTGAATTAATGCTTGGTGTGGAATGGAACTTACTTGGGACACAGTGGTCAGCGAACACATAAGCATGTAAAGTGTTCAGAGGCCGAGTGGAATTATAAATCTGGGAGGCATAACTATAAATCCCCAGTATTTTTATATTATTTTCATATAATCTAGAGACTCTATTTTTCATGTACGGAAAAAATTGTGATATTCTGAAATGTGTAAGTAGGCAAAAAAATGCAGTAATTATAACATTTATCCTTCACATTCGTGAAAAAATGTATTTTTGTGTATTTCTAAGTGTACAATTTGTACTATATTTTGTGTTTTTTAGTTGTTGGTTATCAGTACAAAACGGCTTCATATGGGCTTTCGTCGGTCCTGCTTTGGCAATCATATTTGTAAGTAAATTTCCTTTTGTTCTTGTCTACACGACTGCAAATATGTGGGCTGCTCTGGCAAAATGAGAGAAAAGTCGCAAATCTTCTTTTATGAATAAATGGCATCTAAAGTAAAAATAGGGTTAAAAGGTCACATTTCGTTTTTGGACATAAAACGCGTTCATGCATAAGTGTTTACCTATAACTAAAGTTTTGAAGGTCAACATTGCCGAGAAGTGCAATTATTCACGGTTAATTGATTGCACGTTGCTATTATACATTATAGTAATCAGTATCTTTTGTTGCAATATATTCAATGGGCTGCTTTGGATTTCGATCTCTAAATGAAGAATTGAGAAAGAGAGTGTGACATATTATATATCATTCAAAAGCTGATTATAGAGAATTAAAATATGTCATAAACTCAATTTTGAAATTTGCGACTTTCCTCTCATTTTGCCAGAGCACCCCTCTAATTGTTCTGCACGCAAACAATCTTAAATGAAACTGAATGGAGCTAGGGTTACATGTATCAGAAAATATCTATCATTTTGATTTAAAGTGTGATATTGGTGCTGTCAAATAAACCAATAAGTGGTCAGTACGTGTTTTTTGCGTTGCTTATTTTAGAAATAAACTTCGATGTACACTAATCAGATTATTCTGAATCGATCATAATTCGTAATAATAAAATATGTAGATACAGACAAGATGATTTTTTTGGCGGTTTTTCTATTCATATGTATTATCCCATTTTCCTATTATTTTGTTACTGTTAGAAATTCTGTTTATGGCGTTATTCTTTGTACGACATACCCATAAGGGAACAAATAAACTAGAATGGATATATTTATAGTATGGGGAACAAATAAATATATTTTTATGGTATGACTAGATAGCTAACTTTGGTAATGAATCAGGTCAGAATAATTTATATGTATTTATATGTATACCAATATTTTATTTTCAGCTGAATACCATTGTCTTGCTGATTGTAGTTAAAACCACTATGAAAGCAGCACGTCTAAATAACACCGGGAACGTTGAAAATATTAAGTAAGTTAGGGATCCTTTCTGAATGTCCTTTGAAATCAAAGGGTCCCTTAACACCTTCAAACCAAACCCCTTGACAATTATAGACAAAAATCTACTATAAGATTCATTGTGAAGACTTATAATGAATAACATTAAGATTGCATGTTCATGTTGCAGGCTTGGCGTACGAAGTGCATTTATGTTATTCCCCATGTTGGGAATCACGTGGATACTAGGATTAGTCTCCAGCTATCACGTCGCATTCAGCTATTTGTTCACCATCTTAAACAGTTTTCAGGTAAGAACTACTAAGGGACCGTTCACAAACACTTGTAAGGGGGGGAGGTCTGATGCAAAAAGGGGGCCCCTTAAAATGTTTCACCCTCGTAAGGCGGGGGGCTTGAAAAAATATTCCACAAATGTTTCGGTAAAAATTGAGTTTATATGCTTTTCTATCACATGTGTTTTACTTTGGATCTATATTTAGCCCCATCTACGATGGAAACGATGCAATGTAATCGATCGATCAATGGAGTCTTTGTCCTCCTAATGAGGTGTAGTGAAAGCTTCACAATAGCATGACACATATTTGGATGCATTGAGAATTCATTTGATGGGATGCTCAAACTTGGTATTTCTGATTTTATGCGAATTGAAGGGAGCATAGTATCTTGTTAACTTAGTAGTGAGCAATTATACTTTAAATACATTTGCATTTTTTATACAAATCAAATAGAAATTTAATACACACACTGTCGCCGGAAATTATTTCCGCGGAGAGAACGTCATACAAAATCGACATGTTAACACTAAAAGTCCAATACGTTTGCTTAGTTAGGCAAAAAAAATGTTTAGTTGACGTCCACAACATTTTTTTTTGAGCAAATTCGGGCGGGCGGATTTTTTTTCAAATGTAAGTCAAAGCTACACCAAATTATGGCCTCTATAAAGATGTAAATAAGTCTACTGTACCGAAAATTCTCTTTATACAAGTTTTAAAACAGTATTAAAATGTAACCAAAATGAAAACAACAACTTGAAAATTATTTTCAAAAGATCAAAATTCTCAAACGAAAAAATATATTTTTTTTTTGGAAATCTTAAAATTAGTGCGGTATACTTTTGTACAGTAAAATCTTGTTTCCAGTTGCGCAAAATAGGGGCGGGTGGTGTAGTACAACCAAACGAACCCTTTTTTGGCCTTATTGCATTTCTTCAAAATGAATAAATTCATGTTTCCTGGGATAAATGACTCTACAGAAATGTTAAAATTCTGGCGCTATACTCAACCTGCACGTAAAAATCCCATACACATTACCTCATGTTCCTCATTATCTCCATGTAACACGTACTATAGGGGATTTTCTGGTTCAAAATATTAGACTAATGTGCAACTTTTCATCTAAACGAGTTTCAATAAGTGGAATAAAGAAATATATTCGTTCCAAAGACTTCAAACTACTATTAAAATAGCTATCTCAAGATTATGACAAAGACTCATTTTGCACCAATCGACTTATTATTGTTAAACTTTTTCAAAAAATAGATAAAAACAAACTACCTCAAAATTACCATATATTCAAATTAATGCTGCGTATACCTATTTGCAACGTTCAATATATAGTTAAAGGCACGTAACAAAGCAATATAAAAAGTTCTGAAAAGGTCAATGTTAACACGAACGTTTCAAACCCTAGAATTTAGTTCAATTTCATGCAATATTTTGAACTCAGAGAACCTTAACCGGCTATAAAATTTGATAATAAAAGTAATTTGTTTCCTATTCGGTCAAAAGGCGCTATATAAATGCCATTATTATTATTATTATTAATTTTGAAAATATACCACCCTAGATTTTGCTGCATGACTTATTCGCGCACCGCTTTACTATAAGGTCAAAATGATTAGAACAGAAATGAAACTTCTATTATACATTTTCTGAAGGTGTCAGAAATACTATACAAAAAAGTTTACCAAAATCAACCCTTGGGATGTATGGGAAAAATGAGAAAAACAAAATGACCGTCAAAATAGCATATATTTGCTATAATCTGCTTACAGCAACCGTTTTAAACAACTTAATATGCAAAATGATCATTGTGTAATGGTGTCTTTAACAATACCTAAAACATATTTAGAAATTGAATTATGTCAAATGCATAATTTAGATTCAAAATGGCTGCTAAATAGAATATATTCATGAAATCGACAAAACAAGCATATTTGAATTGAAAAGTTGACAAATTAAGAGAAAGAAACATATGGATTATAATTTTGACCTTGAATTATGCCATTTACTAACTCTAAATTCAAAATGGAACCCATTAAAGGTCCAAAATGGCCACTGAAATACAAGTTTTATAACTCAAAATAGATAAAAATGCCATTAAACAGTATTAAAAACCTTTGGTATTTAAAATAATCGATGTAAGATGGGTATAAGGGAAGGAAACACCCATTCCTCTCTATGTTTTATTTCAAACATTTATCAGAATTCAAACGACGTTTGTAATAAATTCCAAAATTGGCTACCTAAAATCATTCTGTCACTCAAATATGGCTGGAGGGGCATTTGAACAGCATTGAAAACGTCCTTCTTTTTTTAGATAATCGATAGAAATGATGTTTAGGGTACCAACAGCCCAATATCTCCCTCAAGCGTTTTAAAATCTAAAAAGCACACCATAAAAAAGTCCAAAATTGGCATCAAAACTCATTTTTGTCACTCAATAGAGATAGAAGAATTCATTAAAACAGCGTTAAAACTGTTTACCGTTTAAATAATCAATGGAAAGAGCTTTGAGGGTACCTAAAGACGAATCTCTTCAAAACCTGTATCGAATCCACCCATTAAAGGCCCAAAATGGTTACCAAAATCACCCAGTATTGTGTTAAGTTGGCATTAAACAACATTAAAAGAAAATATTTTTCTCGAAATAAATGATAGAAAATGGTCATGAGATACCAACAGATCCAATTGTCTAAATATTATGTTGCTGACATGTTTCAAATCCAATATGGAACCCATAAAAAGTCCAAAATTGCCGCCAGTTTATAGTTTGGAGGCACAAAATGTGTTAGAGTGGCACATTAAAAATTTTTTTGTTTCACAAGAATTAATGGAAAGTGGTTTTGCAGATAAACCCCTCCAAAAATTCTACTGCTGACATGTTTTAAATCCAAAATAATGCTACAAGGTCCACAATGACCGACGAAGTAAATTTTGCCGTTGAAAATTGATTTAGAGAGACATTAAACCAGCATTGAAAAACTTTTTTTTTTCCCAAATGATCGATTAGAGACAGCTTTACAGGGGAACCAGGTTACTAACAGACCAATCCCTCCTTAGATTATGTTGCCATTTATTCCAAATTCAAAATGGCGCCTTTAGAAATTCAAAATGACCGTCAAAATTGATATAAACCATAAATACAGCAATGAAAAACTTGATTTAACTTCAAAATATCGATGAAAGATGGCTTTAAAAGAACAAACAGACCAACTCTACTTAAACTCAATTAATAACATGTCTTAAAATCGGGATGGGGCTTATGATACATGATAAGTTCATATAGTTTATCTTTTAATAAATACAATTAAAGACTGGATGATTGGCAGCCATTTTGAATCATGACAAAGTAAGATACAAAACAGTAAAAACAGTGAGGGTCTATTTAAGATGCATCAAGAAGACGCGCTGTATATTTTGCTGTAGATGATATTGACAAATTACATACTGTAATAATAGTCGCT
Source organism: Ophiothrix spiculata (assembly GCA_000969725.1). Classification (NCBI taxonomy): domain Eukaryota; kingdom Metazoa; phylum Echinodermata; class Ophiuroidea; order Amphilepidida; family Ophiotrichidae; genus Ophiothrix; species Ophiothrix spiculata. The sequence continues at coordinate 36,197 of JXSR01S014313.1, read as the reverse complement.
TTTTGCATCCATTTTGGCGGCCATTTTGTAAAATATACCAGAAATGTAGAATGTAAGCATAATTATATAATCACAGTTATACTATTTACTAAAATATTGCAAATTTGCATATGTGTTTTTTACAAATACATCTTTTCCAAAATGGTTTAGCATATTTTAGGTGCATTTGGTGGCCATTTTGAAAAATAGATTTTTCCAATATTTCCCAAGGGTTGATTTTGGTAAACTTTTTTGTATATTAATTCTAACACTTTCAGAAAATGCATAATGGAAGTTTCATTTTCTGTTCTCATTATTTTGACCTTTAAATGCAATTTGACTGAACTAATAGCAAATCTGCAAAGTACCAAATGATTACCTATCGGAGCTCAGCTGTCTATTAAATATATTGAGTAGTTTTATAATCTGTAATTGCGGATTGATGTCAACTGAAGAAAGCAGATAGGCTTTTCAATTATCAATTTTAAATCTCACACACAAGAATAACAGCATAGTGGATTTCAAAAACGTTGTTTTCGTTTTAATACTTACCCCACAATTAACTTCGGTTTTTAAAAGCCTACACATGCCTACAAACTTTCAAATCAAGATTTTTGGTTTTATAAGCATTATATCTAACAAAACCAACAAAAAAACCCAACAGAAAACAGAAAAATAGCAAGAAACAAAACAAAAAACAACAAGAATAACGACAACAAAACAATAATCTCCAATAACGTTTCATTTGTATTTCTGTAAAACAAATGCATTTAGACTTTATATAACCACTAAAGAGGTCTAACTTTGATATTTTAGTTAAATCGGCCAAACTGTTTTTATTTTACAAGACATTATGTATTTCATAGCTTCTTATACTTTGCTGTATTTTAAGGGTACGAGGAATCCATATGCTCAGAAAAATGTGAATCCTAACTATTTTTCAATCATGAAAAAATAAATAGTTTCCACTGCCTTTGAGGGGACTCGAACCAAGGCTTATTGTGGGGGTTAGTCATGCATTACGAAGCGAGAGATCTACCGCTGAGCTATCAAGGCAGCGTTGAGGTCGTGAACTAAAATCTAAAACATAAACATTAGAATGCCGTATTTTTCTTTTGTTTACATAAAAATTGTAATTTTTGCCTAAGTAAATTATGCGAATGCGTATATCAGACAAAATGTAGATAATGTAGATACTTAAAACAGGCAATTCACAGCTCAAACAGGGCGAACTCAGAGTCGTAATTCACGTCCGGATTTTCGGGCAAAACAGCGCGGGTTTGTTACATTATCATTCAAAATCAACTCAGCATATTTATAAAATATTGTTTGTAATTCAATAAGAAGTATCAAGCCTACAATCTGTCAAAATTTGAAACCAGTCGAATTGTTCGAACGTCATGAAATTATGAGGTTTCGGTGAAAAGGGGTCAACTTTTTCGAAGTAGTCTTTAGGCGTCATTTTGACCTTGATAATGGACGTGAAATCACTAGTAAAGTTATATGTATAAACTAGAGACTCTATTCAATATGTACGCCAAAAATTGTGATATTCTGATAGGTGTAAGTATGTAAAAACTTGCAGTAAACATGACATTCAGCCGAAGGAGCCGTTTTTAGGGACTGTAGCCTTAATTATGGTTACCATAATATAAAATATTTTGTTAATCCTTATCTTCAAACTAAACATGCTTCAGGCGCGACATTTCACATGGAATATGAATAATATTTTGGTACCACAATAAGAGAAAGGTTGAAATAAAGTCAAAACAATCGGACCATGCTTTTTAAAGGTAATGCTTTAAAAATAGAATCTACGTCAAAATTCTTGAACAACTTTATTTAAAACGCGTTTAAAGAATCGTCATACTTTATTACTCACAACATCGAGACGAATTTTCAAAGCATACGGAGATCTAGATTCATGGTCTGAATCTCAGAAATGCAGCCTTGCACGTCGTGTGTGGAGTGCTCCATTCCGCATTGCCCTCTCCCCCCCAAAAAAAAAATATATTATGAATATTTACCGTATAAGTTCGTCATTGATTCATCTCAACTTAAAGATCATAATCTTATCTTTGATGTCAAAACAACTTCGAATTAAGAGTCATTTTAACTTTCTGATCTGAAGGTATCGTAAAACTATATCAATTGAAGTTTCGAATGAAATGATTGTGATATATTTTTGGGAAAATATTAGGTGAATTAAACGTTTTATTACTTATGCACTAGCAAATTAACTAAAGCAATATATCCAAGGTGAATTTTTGTACAGATTTTGTATCTTATGGTACAATGTTCTTTTCAATGTCATATGAAAGATGACCCTAAAAGAAGTTAACGTTTCAAATTTCAGCTGAATCGGTTAAAACCTTTTTGATTTTATGGGCAATTTTGTATTAAATTATTTATGGTTACCATAGTTAGGCACATTTTCATACATATCTCCAAAACGGAACTTAGCTCAGCTTGAAATTTCACATGGGCTATGAGAAAAAACACACAATAGTTTGGTACTAAAATCTTAAAAAGTTTGAAAAAAGTTGATGCAATCGAACCATGCTGCTTTAAGGTTTACCTGACTATTTGAAAATACAGTAAAATATATACATTTAAACTGAACTTTGAGATTATCGGACTTCACTTTTTTTTCCATGCCATGCCTCTGCTTTACCCAATTTTAATAATATAAAAAATTAAATTTTGAAAATATGACCTTATTTTCGCTATCTACTGAGAGCAATTCTCCGAAAATGATTATTTTGAGGCTTGCAGCAAAACACGGTAAAGATGATGAATATGTGTTTGATTTAATTTTCAATTAGAATTTTGGAATTATAAAGTTACATGATTTTCCTCCAAATATTTTGAAAAAAATCTTTAACAAACCCCCATACGGTATGATATAAGTAGCTTAGAAACATGCAGTCTAAACAGAAAAGCCGACTTATGAATTCTAGACGTACATTTTGGCCTTACTCTCCAGTTTATATTTGTACCACTCATTGCCAAATGAAATAAAATAATGGGGAGTTTGCGATTTTCAGAACGCGAACGCGAACGAGAACGTAAACGTGAGTTCTATTGAAATTCAGCCAACCATTACCTGCTTGAACAGTACAGCACACCGTGTATTGCAGAATTTCACGTACACTGTTACGTGAATACTAATCACTTTATCGATATCCCCTATTGTTTTAGATAAAAGCTATATCAAAATCAGATGAACACATGCAAGAATAATGTACAGGCATACATATCCAGCACTTATCGAGGTTTTATTGCGTTTGGTTGTAAAGATTATGGGTTGCAAACTTCCCACTTACACACCCGTAAGGGGGGATTTTCTGATTTTGCATTGACTTCTGTGTCAAAGTTTTAAGTTCTACACATCTGCTTGCGAAAGCCAATACCCTGAACGTTAACGATCAATAATACGCGAATAGCAGCAACACATGCTGAAATTACCGTTTTAAGTGAGTCTTTTTACGTGGCTATTCGTTCAATACGTACGTGAGTTCTATTGAAAACTAGCCAACCATTAATATATATCATAAGCGATGCATATCATTTCTTTAGCTTAAGGATTTGATCAGAAACTGATCCGAAAATCGATTAGATCTTATTTCCTGACCATTATGAGAGGGGGCGACATCATGAAACATTCACAATAGGCAATCGTTGCATGAAGAGAAACCTCTCTGCTGAGAGGGCGACATAATGAAATATACATAGGCAATCTATGGTAATGCGCCTTGGCGTGAACCGTTACGTAAACGTGAGTTAAAAGTGCTCACGTTTTTGTATCCCGTCCCGTGTAACGTGGTAATCGCAATCTCTCTAATAACAATCTGAGCAAACGATAACGCATTGGACAAGTAATGTAATCAATAATTATACAGTAAATAGTAAATATAAGATCGATACCAAAAATGTATTACGAATTCCAACGATTCCGGGGGTTGAATGGCATGACTACAAAAAAACACTGGTTAAACTGGTCTTAACTCCCATTCTGGGAGCATAAATTTTAGGGCTTATGGTGAGTCAAATTTAAAGGTTTATGCATCATGTTGAAGCTAAAACCATGGCACGTTTTGCGACGGATCCCAATTTTCAAAATCAACTACCGTTATATAATAATCAGCTTCAAACTCGCGTAAAAACGATAGAAATCCGATTAATGATTTTTCAAAACTCTCTACAAACAAAATTACGCATCATATAAATTTTAAGCTTTTGTCGGTAAACAGACAAACCCTTAAATTTTACCTTTTTATAACAATCTTTATTGGCTGGTATCGAGGGACCCCTAAATTTATGCTCCCAGAAAGGGAATTGACATTTAATCTCCATTTGAAACCGTAATGGGATCCATCAATTTATTACCTATTATTTGGATGTCAACTTAAAATATCACTAGATATCCCCGTTAAAATCAGCACTACAAAGTTTTGAAACAAATTTGAAAGTTATTTTATTTCTGGTAAATGATATTATGAAGTTTGTTTGCTATTTGATAACGATTAAGTTCTGACACACAGTTGTAACCAGTGTGAATAGAGGCCCTGCATGTGACGTATAATACCGTAAATATGGCGGATTGTTTAAATGCATTCAATATAAGTGTTACCATAACCAACCACTTCAGATCATAT
>JXSR01S014313.1:4742-14884 GCA_000969725.1 Ophiothrix spiculata | reverse complement strand
TTCAGCGTCCAATTTCTTGAAATTTTTGCCTTGAAGGTGTACTTTTATCATCGTTTTGTGGTAGAAGAGATCATAATCATATCAGAAAAGGCAGTGTAGAAGCAACAAGTTGCTTTATCATTGAGTTCTCTGGTGTTTTTAGGAAGCCATTTTGTACAATAAGTCAATGGGAAGCTCTATTGTGGTGTGTCGCCTTATGTGTAAGCCGCCCTGGCTTCATGATTATCATGATTATAACACTTTAGATTCATATATTGATTTAAAATGTCTGAATTATGCACCGAGAAATACGTCTTGAAACTTTGAAAATATTATCGACTCCTTTAGTATTTTACCCATCATCCAAATGTGTTTCCATATATCTTTTTTTTTTTTTAGACGAGTTCGTCGAGCAGCCCCTACATCAAATCCATCCCAACCATGGTAAGTGATGATTAGGGTTGCACCGATATATCGGGACCGATATTTGCCGTATCGGTTCTGAATCGGTATCGATAAAAAACACCGAATTACCGATAATATCATCAAATAATTAATTTAAGTAAACGACTAGTTAATCTAAGCATATAATGCAGAAAAACAGAGAAAAAAATGTTTAAAAAACCTGATGTGGTGTTATTAATAGATGGAACACACAATTTTAGCACTTGTATGTTATTCATAATCAAATGACATACTATAGCGCATTCGCGTAGGTCAAAAGATACCTTATAATAGCTGCACTCATCGGCGCTAACTACCCAAACCCAAATGACTTCTTGGGCTCTAAACAATACATCATGCTTAAAGCCATGTTCTATGCATGTTTTAAATTCAAAATGGCTGCCAAAATGACCGCAAAAAAGCCGCTAAATAGCATATTTTTATGAAAATTTAAAGAAACCACCCCTTTTAACAATTAATGTCATAAATTTTCGATGACAAAACATTATTTATGGCTACCACAAGAGCATATGTCCTCCTATTTTATCATTCACCTTTTATAAATCAAAATGGCGCCCCAAATGATGCAAAAATGGCCAACACCATGTATTTTACCTTCAAAAATGTTTTGACGTGACATAAAAAGGCCATTAAAACATGAAATCAGTGGCGTAGCAATAGGGTGGCATGGGTGGACAAAGTCCATGGGCCCAGGGATAAGGGGCCCCCATACATAAAGAGAGAAAAAGAAAAAAAAAGAAAAGAAAGGAGAAAAAGAAGAAAAGGAAGAAGAAGAAGAAGAAGAAGAGATGACGTAAAAGGTTGTTGGGCCCCAGGGAAAAGTGAGTTATTGTAGAAATCATGAACGATGACTAGTTTATGTGTGGGGCCACGTTTATATAGTTATGGAAATGGTGACCTAATTCAAATAGCACCTAGAACTGATAAACGCCCCATCATGTATCACCTGTATTAATGGAGAGATGTCGGGGCACAAGGGAAAGTGAGTTTTTATAGAAATCATGAACGATGACTGGTTATATGTGTGGGGCCCCATCTGTATAGTTATGAGGTGACCTAATTCAAAAAGCACCTAGAATAAAGGCCCCTTAGGGTCCATCATGAGGCCTGCCTGTATATTATTGGAGAGATGTCGGACCCCAGGGAAAAGTGATTTATGGTAGAAGTCATGAACGATGACTAGTCATATGTGTGATTTGCACTTTGAAGTTTCAAATTTTCTATCCATTAAGGGTGGGCATCCTCTAGACACCCCTAGATACGGTATACTGTATTGTTTGTCGATTGCTAAATAATATAAGTATACAAGAAGTACCGCCCAGATTATTATATACAGAAAAAAGTGCCAACGTGAAGCATCATTTAAACAATATCCGACTAAGTATTTAAAGATACTTTGCCCTGATTTGAATAGGAAAAGTGCCAACTTGAACATGAATTAGACGAAAGTATATGTACCAATTGGCAAGATTTGCACCTTGAAATTTCAAAATCTTCTATCTCTTGAGGTAGCACATCTCCCTCAGACACCCCTCTATATCATTTGTCGATTGCTAAATGAAATTCACTGAACTAAACTGCTCAGATATGGATGGAAAAAAGTGTGAACTTTAAGCAAAAGCATATGCAACAAATGACATGATTTGCACTTTGAAATTTCAAAATAATTCACATTCACATCCCCAAAGACTCTAACACCCCGTCCATACTTGAACGTCATTTCAGGGGAGGGGGCAGTTGGACACGCCCCCCCCCCCCATGATTTTGTGTGTCCCCCTCACAATATAAAGTGTCCCCCACGGTTTTGAACAAGTTTGCCCGCCGGACCCCCACACTTCAAAATGAACTGACGCCTATGCGTCCATATCATTTGTCAATTGATAATGCAATTCTCTGAACTAAACTGCTCAGATATGGATGAAATAGTGCCAACTTGAAACATGTATTAGAAAAAAATATATGCACCAAATGGCGTGATTTTCAGTTTGAAATTTCAAACATTGACAACTTATTTTGGTAATAAATATCAGGGACCCCGCACTGATTCTTGTCCATGGACCCCCGATCTCCTTGCTACGCCACTGCATGAAATATTCAAAATATTCAATGGAAAATTGGTTCTAGGGCTACATCAAAACTATTTGCTCTGATATTAAGTTGTTAATATGCGTTAAATAGAAAATGACACCCGTAGTGAGGTCCAACTTGACATTAAAAAAGGCATTAGAACTTGAATGGAACAACAATGGAATATCGGTTTTAGGGCTACATCTGAACCATTTTCTCCAGTATTATATTGTTAGTATGCTTCAAATGAAAAATTGAGAGGTTTAAAATGGCCGCCAATATATTACAAAAATACGTTGATTTGATATTTTTAAAAAAAGCATTAAAACATGAAATACTCAAAGAAGCAGCAGAGGATTAAATCTGAGCCATTTACTCCAATATTATGTTGTAAGTAGGCGTTACATCAAAAATAACGCCAATTGTGAGGTCCAACATACCCGCAAAAATGCGTATTTTCATACAAAAATGGGTTGACTTGATATCAAAAAAGGGCATTAAAACATAAAATATTCAAAATATTAAAGCAATGGATAATTGGTTTGCTACGCTTTGAAGTGCGCATATGCTAAGTGAATTGCCCAACTAAATACCAAATAAAATAGCAAAAGAGCTCATGAACAATGATGAACTTGATGAAAAAGCAACAAATTTGTTTTGGGTAAGATATAAAGGATGCGGTTAATGAAATTTCTCATTTGCGTGTTAACATTGTGTCTGAAAAGACCAATTATCCTTGAGTTGAAGTCGTTTTCAAACCATTAAAAATGATACTGATCAAAACAGGATGTATTCGTGTTCATTTTGTTCCAAAACCGGACTTTGATTGTTTTTGTATTACTTTGTGTACGTGCTATACAGGTGAGAAACTCTGACTTTGATTGTAAAAGTTACAAGCAATCCCAAAATGCAACGCTACGATTGAAATAATTTACAGTTTTTAGTCACTTTTGGAAATTATATCTATGCAACTACAATTTAAATGTTATGAGCTGACTTGGGTTTACTTAATACATGTTGATCATGTTGATAATTTTGAATCAAACCAAAGTTATTTGTGTTTGCGTGATCAAAATGACAAAAAAAAGCTGCCCAGTTTTATAGAAATAGCTGAAAACGTCACCCAGTGTATATAAATGGCGTCCAGATTAAGAAAAAGATGTCCAGTTTTACAAAAATCACACCCAGCTTATAAAAAGTACGTCCAGTTTATAAAAAAATAACGTCCAAATTGATAAAAAGGCCGTCCAGATTGAAAAAAGCTGTCCAGTTTTATAGAAATAGTTGAAAACAAACGTTTTCCAGTTTATAAATATGGCGTCCAAATTGAGAAAAAGAGGTCCAGTTTTACAAAAATCACGCCCAGTCTTATAAAAAGTACGCCCAGTTTATTGGATAAAAACGACGTCCAGATTAAAAAAACGGTGTCCAGCTTTATAAAAACGACGCCCAGTTTTTAAAAATGACGTCCAGTTTTTGAAAATAAATAAAAAGGACGTTCAGTTTGTAAAAAGGGCGTCCAGTTCTAAAGAGAGAGAGAGAAAAAAAAAGACCAGATTTAAAAAAAAATAATGGCAACATTTATTCTAAAAATTTACATAATAGCTTGAAATTCGCACGAAATTCGAAATATGTTTTGATATTTCCATCTTAATTATCAAAAAGGGGGGAAAGTGGGGGCGTTTGGGTGTGGCTCCTTCCCTTTGTTATCTGTTTTTCTTCCCCTTCTTATTCCTCCTTTCCCTCCCCTACGGCAGTGGGGGGCACTCAAGTATAATGCTGCAGACATAGCGTGACCAACTTGGAAAAGGACATAGCGTGACCAACTCGGAAAAGGTGAAAGGTACTTTTTCAAACCCATATTTTGGCTTCATGACCGTCATCCTAATAGGGGGTGTTTTGAAAAACTGTGGTCGCTACTACTTGAGTGCCCCCTTGGGTTTTCTGCACGTGTTATCCAACGAAAATGATATATTTATACCTTATAACATTATACTTGAGTGCCCCCGGGTTTTTGGGGTGTTTTGAAAAACTGTGGTCACGCTATGCCTGCAACATTATACTTGAGTGCACCCCCACCCCCGGTTTTCCCCGTACGTGTTGTTTGAAAATTTTGAAAATGAGCTTCTTTTGATACCCTTAATCATCGGTCCTTCTGTCCTCAACAACAACCCTATAATAATAATAATTATCACACTATGCCTGCAGCATTAAACTTGAGTGTCCCCACCCCGGGAAATCTCGGCACGTTTTTAATCTGGTCTTTTTTTTTTTTTTAATATATAGAACTCGACGTCCTTCTTTACAAACTGAACGTCATTTTTATCTATTTTCACAAACTGAGCGTCAATTTTATAAACCGGGCACCCTTTTTTCAATCTGGACGTCATTTTTATCAATTTTAACGCAATTTGTGTAAACTGTGAGATGTTTTAAGCTCTTTTTATAAAACTGGACACCATTTTTTAGTCTGGGCGTCCTTTTTATTAATTTGGACAGCTTTTTTTTCAATCTGAGCGTCATTTTCATCAAATTGGACTCACCTTTTTAATCTGGACGTCATTTTATTTATCAGTTTGGACGTTATTTTTATAAACTGGACATACTTTTTATAAACTGAGCGTGATTTTGGTTAAACTGGACATTTTTTTTTTCTCAATCTGGACGTCATTTTTCTAATTGTTACCTTTTTATAAACTGGGTACCATTTTTTTCAACATGGATGTCTTTTTTTTCAAACTGGATTTTTTTTTTCAAACTGGACGCGTTTTTTTTTTTTTTTCAAACTGGACGTAGGTTTTCTAAACTGGACGTCCTTTTTTAAACCGGACGTGTTTAAAAAAAAATGGATCATGCTTTACTCCGTTATGGACTATGGAAGTCGGACTACCATTTCAGGGGGACTAAGATTCCTTCCACACCGGTATAGATCATTCGTGGGCACTCTGTATATAACATATTCTTGTTATTTGATTGGTTAACAGGCGTGCATCATATATGCCTAATCGACCTAGTGCATTTTTTTTTATTAAATCGCTCAATGTATCATTGGTTGTCTGTATAATGTTCAAACTCTGCAATCGTTTTTCATATGAGCTTAATGAATTTGTTTTGACATTTCAAACTGACCAATACCAACGTATTTATTTTCTTTAAAGAATCATCATGGATACCAAAGGAGAGCAATTTCGACCTCACTGTTCCTTACTACAGCTTGAGAAAGAAGATTATTCGTACATTGGAAAAAGACAAAAATTACCTTATCGATCTTAAGAAGTTCCTTTGTAAACAAAGTATGTATATAATTATAGTAGATCATAATATAAAATGGAAAGGCGAGGCGAGATTTTATCCCAGATTCCCAGTGTCAATGACTTGAAGGAATATTTTTCCAGACATCATATTAGCATCTGTTTGTGTTGGGCTCAGATTTTTCCTTTATTTACGTGATCTCTGAAGGTGCATGTATGGCTGATTAAGAATGAATATTATTTTTAAGAAGTCTAGACTTACTTAAAACATGATGTCTTCAAACATAAATATATTAGTAGTAACAAAGAACTTTAAATTTGGGGAATTTAGTAATTTTGTTTCTAGAAACACTCAGACTGAAGTTTCACTTCTGGAGGTACTAAAAATTCAAATAGCCCAAATTATGGTTTGTTTTACTATTCAACAGGAATGGTTATGGATATTAGATAGTAGTAGGAAGTACTTTCTAAAAACTTCACTTCGATAATTATGGCTAATGCCTTTATTATAAGATCACATTTCTATAATAAAATGAGCAAAAGTTAAAACAGTTAGAGCATGGTCAGTAATTATGTTGACTCAGCTTTTTGTTAACTTACTTATCTTTGAATTAAGATAAAGAGTTCACCATTATGATGTCACGAATACTATAATACCGTGTTCAAAAAGTTCGTTCCTCCCCCCTTAAGGAAACCATTTTAACATATTTTAAATTAAAATTAAACAATTAATTTGATATTTATTTGTGATTAGCTATTGTTTCAAATAAAATGGAATATCAGTTATCAATTTAAGTGAAGTTATTCTCTCTTTAATGGTCTATAACCTTCAAAAACCGCTCTACCCAGTTTCCGTCAACTAAAGACGCGAGATAGTCCTTATTATTGTCCAAATATTTCCATACACGCTGAACCCTTGATGTGAGTTGTTCTATTGTTTTGCAATAGGGGATCTCAAAAACCCTGTCTTTCAAAACAGACCACCAAGTTTTCCACTGGATTCAAGTCAGGTGAGCTTCCTGGCCAGTCGTCTTTCTTCCAGACGATTAGACAAAACGGGCGTCATCTTTAAATACCTGAGGTTTGCAGACCTTTAAATTCGTCAAAATGTAAACAATCTGCTCAAAAAACTACGAACAAAATGTGAACATTTTCTAATAGCTTTCAGTCTACAGGGTGTTGATAGCTTGCCACCCCAAGTTATTTTCAATAGAGGGGTTACTTCAACATTGATGGTGTACTCAGATGAAGTTGGGCATTCGGGCGGAACGAATTTTTTGAACACCCTATATGTAAAAGATGTATACATACATGGTTGCTGATATAGTTGGAATAAAAATATTTTTACCACTTTTTTATGTAAAGGTTAATTTATGATGAACATTTCTGAAAACTTGTGTTGCTGTTGGTCACATTTTATAGGTAATCGTGTTGGGTGTGAAATTGAACTCCGAATGTGATCAATTTCTTCATGTACTGGTAAGGGTGCAACAACAAAAGTGGGTCAAAAACGTGATTTTTAGGTCACGTAAATATAATATAATAATATTTTATTCCGACTATATAAGCAACCGTGTACCTTCAGGATGCAGTAAATATGTGTGTCTTTATAATTGTCAACTATTTTATTTCAACTCAGATCCATTTATCAGAGACCAGAAGCTGAAAGATTATATCCGGCGAGACGTCAAATCTGTGTCTGCCTTGTTGGATTGCTTGGAGTCTGTTGACTGGCTTACTCCATACAATCTGCTTTGTATAAAATTGCTTCTTCGTGCCTTGAACGAAGATGAGCTAGATACTCTGGTACTTGATATACGGAAATTTGCAAGGGAGATGAATAAATTTAGTCCGGCGGTTTACCTGTCAAAAAGAACAGAAGTTCGCCCAGGTATGTAAGGCCCTGTATCCATTGGCTGTTCCAAAGTGCCGTATTTCCGCAATTATGCCCAATTGTCGCGCGCCACAGACAACTAACCTTCATTTTGCTTAATAACCGTATTCAGTGACCTTGTGTATGGCAGATGTTTCCTGTGTGTGTTGCATGGCAATTCGGGACAATTGCGTGCATATGGCACCAGTTAACAGCCAATGGATACAGGGCCTAATAGAGTTAGACATTAGCACTTAAGTGCATAAGGTGTTTTAGGCCCTGTATCCATTGGCTGTTCCCTAGTGCCATATTCCCGCAATTATGCCCAATTGTCGCGCGCCACAGACAGTTAACCTTTATTTTGCTTAATGACCGTATCAGTGACCTTGTATATGGCATATGTTTCCTGTGTGTGTCGCATGACAATTGGGGACAATTGTGTGCATATGGCACCAGTGAATAGCCAATGAATACAGGGCCTTAGAATCCCCTTAGTGCACAATGGGGGGGGGGGGGTCCATATGGACCCCGGATTTTGAACGGTTTAAAAAGCAATGATCTCTACATTAATTATGAAACTGTACACAGTTATACACCAAATCAATTAAATTTATATGACACAAACAACTTTAAAATCCGTCATTCCCTTTCAAAATTGCGGCAGATATCTAATTTGTGTCAAATTTTCTTTTTACCGAAAAATTTGCCGCCCAAAAGTGGAAATCTGCTTTCCAAAAGTAATAATAATTGCTCATAATAGCAGAGAGATATTACAAACACATTGCTGAAATAGAAATTCAAAAAAGTTATTTCGTGTCGGTTTATGGACAAAACAAAATTTGAACAGCACCATCATTTTACCGGTTTATGCTATTTATCTCAAAAACGACGCCACCTATTTGATTTTTTTTGCACCGAACAAGCGCAACCTGTACCTTGACAAAATCCATGAAACAGCTTTATTGGGTTGAGGTGCGTTTTAGTGATTCGCGCGAAAAGTATGGACCCCTCTTATGCATCTAAGTGTTAAGCCATGTGCAAATGTGCTCAAATGTTATTTCCAATTTCAAGATAGCGTTCTGTATTTTATTACATTTTATATTAATATCGTCAAACTTAAGCTTTTGAAAAAACTGTATATATTTAAACCTTTAAATTTAAAACTATGTTTTTGTTCAAAGAAGTATAAGTCTAGTGACTGATAGTTATGCTAAACTACTAAATTCTGCTGTATCAACAACAAAAAAACATCTTCATAAAAGTTTATGACAATTTAAAACCTATTGCCTCTAAATATTTTCAAACGAATGAATAGAAATGTAGATTTTACGATTATTTATAATCAAGAAAGTAACGGTTTTTTTGACGCTCAAAATACTGTCGACTAATGTAACTGCACTAAAAATTGAACCTTTACTACAATGTACACCGTGGTCCACCCGCCGGTCTATCGGCACGCTATTCTGATGGCTCGCTAGTCCGAAGGCTTGTTAATCCGAAACGTTATTCATTACCTTGAAAATGTCTCGCTAGTCCAAAGTTCGATAGGCCAAAGGCTCACAAGTCCGAATGTTATTTTTTTCTTCTATTCAGACTAAAGAGCCTACATTGATATTAATTGTGATTGTTTATTGGGTTATGGTGCGTTTTCACGCTTCGCGCGAAAAACTAAATCAGGGTCCATATGGACCCCCTTATGCACTTAAGTGTTAAGTTATGTAAAATACAAATATATTATAAATCTCTGAAAAAGCTTTCAAATCACTAGAAAGCATTTTCATGTCTTTATCCCAATCATAGTGTCACATTTGACCATATAGTTGACTTTGTTAGACATTGTTAGATACTTTTCCTAGCATTACATAGTTGCAGAGGGGAGCTCATGGAATAGGGATGTTCTTGTAATGGCTGTTTAAATATAGCAACTGTGTACTATAACAATTATCTAACAATGTCTAAAAAAATCAACTACAAGGTCAAATGTGACACTATGATTAGGATATTGACATGTAAATGCTATATTAGTGATGTGAAAGCATTTTCAGAAATTTGTACGCATTTATATTTTATAAATATAATTAACAGAAGGGAGCTATTGGAGTTGGAATGTTCTTATTCTGGCATATTCAATTACATGATTTAGTACACATCATATGACTTCGTCCAGGATATTTGATGACGCAACTGTTGTGTTGAATAATTCTAATCTTGAAAAAATAAAATTCACCAAATTCCTGGGTGTGATGAGAGCCTTACATGGAAAAAAAACATTGATTGTATTTCAAAAACTATATCTCGAAAAATTGGTGTCATGCACAAACTGAAATATTTTATTCCCACGCATATTTTGTACACACTTTTAATACTGCACCTTAATCCAACCTTATGTCAATTATGGCATTGTCATGTGGCGAAACACTTGTAAATTATATATTGATAAACTGGTTGAACTTCAAAAGTTGGCAATAACAACGGTCAGCGCTTAGAGCCTATGCAAATGAGCTTTT
>JXSR01S014308.1:0-11571 GCA_000969725.1 Ophiothrix spiculata | reverse complement strand
ATATTTTGACAAATATCGAGAGTTAACATTGGTTAAAGCAATATATTTTATTTCAAAGCATGGCTACTGAGTAATATCATCTAATTAGTTTATAACTTTTTTCGCTTCATTTAATGCTATTAAGGTGCCAAAATATCACAGGAATCAGTTATGTAAGCAAACTGCTCGCAAAAAATCATTTTAATTGGGGTTATTCTCATTGCCCTTGCGTGTATATGTATTGGTCCTCATCAAAGGGCTGGACAGTCGACATTTTATTAGATATGTTCGCATGATACCTTTTCATAACGGTTGATTCCGTTATCAGAAGATGGCGCACAATCAGCCACGAAAGGTAAGTTGATATCAAAATGCATGAACTTATAACAGTTTAACTTTATTGCTACGATGTTTACCATAGGTTTTTAGAATCAAACTGCACATTTATTATTATGTAAATAGCATTTAACATTGTTTTTACAAGAATTGCAAGTTGTAAGACTGTTGTATATAGAATCCTTTATAATAATAAAACAATAGAAAATTGATAATCAGCTAAACATGCAGAAATATTAAACAGATTACCTGAAAAGCAAAATGCAAAAAACGAGCACATGTAAAAGTTAAGAAAATGAGAAATCAGGTGCAGTTTTACATTCAAGTGTTTCACTTTCACTAAACGATAGTGACCGGTTATCCGATTCGAATGAAACCGGTTATCCGATTCGAATGAAAATAAACAGCATTTGGAACGAAAGGCATACTTATCTACCCAAAAGTGTTGTGTGTCATTGAAATTTCATATTATGGCATCTTCAAATAACTTCAATTGTGATTTACCTTATTTTTTATCCAGATATATTCTTAACTACGAAGTTTTTAATATATATTTTTTTTATAATTTGTTTTCTAAAGTCCAAACGGTTTCACGATCCGATTTATGAATACGTTACTCCAGCTGGTCATAGGGGTCGCCGGATATTTTACAAATCATATAAGTACAACCTCAATAATGACAACGAACATCGTAGGGCTAAGCTATTGGTCGGTGGCAGATATTTACCAAAACCTTTTCAAGAATACAGCCAGAAAACGAGATCTGTACTGTCCTATTGCTGCGGAGGGTACATTATTTTTATCGTAGCGCTTTTGATTACCTCAGTAGTTTTATTTTCAGGTAAGTAAGCAAAATAACTTTAGGCACTTGGGTCTGTATGCACAAAAGAGGTTAAAGAGTTAGACCAGGTTTAAAGTTAGACCGGGTCTAAGTTAAAATTTCTACTGTCATAAAATGACCTTTTGTATAGCATTTTTGAACTGCAACAACTTTCAAAATTGAAGATTCAGCTACAAATCTTACAAACAACACAAAATATGACAATACTGGTTGACAAAAATATTTATCTGTGATACAAAAATTAATTACAATTTAAACCAGGTCTAATTTTAGACCTGGTCTAACTCTTAAACCTCTTTTAAACAAACCTTAAGGGAGAAAGCCTCTTACCCAATTTTACGTTTTTGCAAGTTTATTTTGTACCATAACTTTTTAACAAAGTTCTTAAAGTTAATAAAAGTATACATTAACAGAAAGGAATTTTCACAAGGAATATGATGGTGATGTTGATTTTTGACCAAAAATCACATTCTTTGAGAAAATCACAAAAAACACACGTTTTTGGGCCATTTGGGCTTCCAAACAAGCTAAAAATAACAATGTTTTTTTAAAATGACTTTGGAATGGGAATTTTAATTTTAAACACCCACCCGGATGTTGCGTCATTTTTATTTTTTAGGATTTTGGTCAAATTTTTGAGTTTCATGCCAAATAAGGTCAAAAATTCAGATTTTTCCATTTTTGGTCATTTTTTAAGCACTTTGTTAAAAAGTTATGGTACAAAATAAACTTGTAAAAACGTAAAATTAGTTTAAGGTGCTTTCCCCCCTCAAGGTTCTATATTTTGGTCCCTTTACCAATTTATAAGAAATTTAAACAACTTTCATCCTTTCATATTTTGTTTCTTAATTATGTTATCCGAGTAAATAAACAAAAGTTGAGCTGAAACAATGATCATTCTCGGCCATCCATTCCTAAATGGGGTCGCTTGAAACCTCAACCGCCCTAACTCCCACAGTTCTTCAATTTCAGTCTTACTCGTAAAACGCCAATCGTACCCGTGGCCATAATTTTTTTAAAGCGGGTGCGGAATTTTTTCAAGTGGACCTTTAAAACGAAATATATTTATTATGGCTGACTTTAAACTTATTATTATTTTTTTTGCTTTAGTAGTTTTGAAAAAATATAGATTTCTGCCTAAAAATTAACTTCCGAGGCTTCCGGATTCTGTGATAAGTCAAATTGCGTCGGCGTCTCTTTCAATCTAACTTTACTGGTTTTTGCTTTGGCTCCATAACTGTCATTAACGGACCCAAACTTTTGAATCTTATAATGTTAATTAGTGTGTTACTTTTATTTTCATAAATGATTATGGTCTTTGCAATTTGTAAGGAAAATGTGAAAATAACTAGACGTCGACTAAACAGCTCGTTTGTTGTAGACGAATATTTTTTTAATTGTTTTTGATAAATATTTTAAATAATTCTTAACTTTTCTTTCAAGTTGGTCCGATATTTAACCAAGATACGACTGACAATGTTAAGACAGCACCAACCCAATCTTCTGCCTACAAACCCACAACATCTTTTCATGCTGCCACTGTTGGGAAACTATCAGAAAGGACAACAACTGCAGTACCTAATATTATTTCCACGGAACCCTTAGTAACAGCTCCAAAAGGTGAGAGTATTTATACATGAAAAATAGGAAGAAAAATATAAGATGGAAAATAAAATTGTGAGATACAATGCTCTCAAAAGCTTAAGACAAAAAGACAGACTTTATATAAATATTAATCTCAAAGAGCGGTTTAGGTGTGCAAATTATATTAACAAATATCGTAACGTATGAATACAGTCATATAATCATAATTTTATGGACATTATGATTACTTTAAAATGTTTTAGAGTGCAAAAATGCTTAAGAGTATGAGATTAAAATATTCGAGACGGGTGAATTTCATGTTTTATGCTTTGCATAAGACTATCACAATATGACCTTCATTATTGATATATTTATATAACTAATTTGCATATATATGAATTTCTCCAAAATGACGTCAACAGTTCAAACGCTTTTTTCGCCAGACATTCGGAAGATTTAATTCGGGACTTAATTATCTTCAAATGTTGCACAATCATAATAGTGCAGATAGTAGTTATGGAATTTATGTAATATTGTGAAAGTTTGTAATGCTGATGTTTAATGACAGTGTTATATAGAAAATCGCACAGATTTGCCGGTCATATACAATTTAGTAAAATAAAGAAAGTAAAATATGGCTTTGTAAGTGTATAATTTATAATTCATTCACGATCTCAAGTCATGTCAGTTGGTCGAGTAGGAGCCAAAGGGTATGAGTTGTTCTCGACACCAAATTAATCTGAAGTGAGGTGAAAGTAATATCTCAGCTTGTTACCTTTAATTGCGTGAATGTAGTTTGCTAATTAGTCAGTATTTGCATGCTTAATTTGCTTTGTGACTGTCAATGGCACGGGTTCAGGAACCTTTCAAGACACTGTTGTTTGATCCCAATAGAAATGGGTCATTTAATATCTAAAAGTCAAAATAGATGGCGCTATTCATAAAAACTTGTTATAAGATATAGAATGGGTATGCTGGTATGAACTAACGAAATTGGATATGCACCCATTTGAAGCATCTGAGCATCAAGAGCGTTTTACTTATCATTTTCAGTCAAAATCTTCACAAATTAAGCAATATAATTGATAATCAAGTGTAATTGATAATTTAAAATTTGTATAGCGCCCTAATTTTTGCACAAATCTGAATTTACAAAACTTCATTATGCAGCATATTCCAGTTATTTGTTCTGTTTTTCCAACTTTCTTTGAAGTAAAATGTTGGTTAAAAATGAATAAATGTCTGCTTCACACAACAGTGAAGAACATATTTTGTCGTGCATGCTGAAGGATACAAATATGCCAATATTTTTCACATACATATAACATTTCCCTTTTGACAAAATGAACGATTTCTTTAAATAAATGAAGACAAAGCCAAAGTTTTAAGTTCATTTTCCCCTGTTTTAAGTTACAGCCCTTTACAGAATAATCTAAAAAGTATTAAAATTTTCCCATGATTGTTAGAAATGTTCCTGGGATAACATCTTAAGAAAATGATTTCGGTAATTTATTATAAAATTAATGAACTTTTTTATGTCGATTTGTGGACCGATTTTGCACCGATTATTCCATTCGGTAAGTTCTGAATCGGTAACTCGAAAACGTTAATGATAATTAATGTATGTTTTATTTATTCATTAATTTTAAACAAATTAATTAAAGGGCAAGTTCAACCTAAACCTTTTCCCCCAAATTGCGTGATTTATGCATCATTTGAAGTGTTAATAATAGTTGCATGTAGAGTTATATTGCTAAATTTAACTCCTATATATTGTAAAAATAGTTGGATTTTATTTTCCTAATTAATTGTTGTTTTGTGACAACGTTTTAACACAGATGTGAGAGAAGTTCAAAATTCGTTCACCTTTACGATGTTAGATGGCGCACCAATCGAATACAAACCAGAAGACGAGAACAAGTGGGTCGGCATCATTCAGCCAGTGGTTTGTATCATCATTTGAAATCTGCATGCTGTCTCGAAATTTGAGAAGTTAACACTGAAAACGGCTTTTTGAACACAACTTTAAAAAATATTGCCAAATAATGTATAATAAAAATTATTTATTCAAAGGAAACACAATCAAACACACTAACTAACAAACAAAACAGATTAATACCGTATATCAATAAAATGTCTAATAAATCTAATTTCCTTGTACAAATGTAAGAAACCAAAACCTTGTCATTATCGCCTGAAATGCAACGCATTTTTGGTAATTCATTCTTGTTTTTCTGAGTAATGTTGTAATAATTTAGTTCGTGCCTCTATTATTAATTAATTGGGTAATAAATATCTAAAATGAAAATTACTTGAGAATGTTATATGTTATTAGTTTGATGAGAAATATGTAGATCTTGGCTGTACACCGTACAATAAACGACGAATATTACTGATTTTTACTGAAATATGTTAACAACATTAATTACTTTTTGAACATTTATAATCTTAATCTTAAAGGAGCTTGGTCCAATTTTTCAAAATTTAGTTTTCAATGTCATATGAATGAAGACCACTAATGATGGCTAAGTTTCTAATTTCAGCTAAAGTGGTAAAACAGCTTTGATTTTTTAGGCAATTTAGTATTTCAGCACCGCCTATTTATTACTGTGAAGAATTAAATATGGTTACCATAATTAGACACCTTTTTATATGTATCTCCAAAACGGAACAGACCTAAGCCGTGAAATTTCACATTCAATTTGGTTATCAGAAAAATATGAGCAATATCTTTGGTATCAAAATCTCAAAAAGTTTGAAAAAAGTTGAAGCAATCGGATCATGCTCCTTTAACGTTTCTCTGTCTGGTTACCCTAAGTACATGTATTACGCTACCTAACCCAATTATAGTTTTGTCCTTACTCTCTATTATTTTATACTTCAGCTTCATGAAACCTACAAATCAGTACCAGGATTTCGAAGAGTTAAGATCGACAGGTTAATGGCTGGAAGTGTCATTGCTGAACACACCGTTGAAGTTGATGAAACTTCACCTGTCACCAATGATGGCGTTGTTGTGTATGGCGATTCAAATATAAACGAGGGCGCTCAATCAGTCTTGGGCGATTCTCTCGCTATCAAACCAAGTGAGTGTTACATTCAGTTTAAGTGTTTATTTTGCTGTGGTATTTCCATTTTAAATTCAAAATTAACTGTTCTGTATTCTCTAAAGACGATTAGTGCCATGCACATACTATGCATGTTTAAACAATAGGTCTGTTGAAGGATGTCGTAAAGAGACAAAGGATTTCGTTTACAAAGTGTAATTAGGGGCGGCTTCAAAACTCAACCGGCGGTTGTCTGCCGGTTCTGGGCGGTTCCGGGCGGTTCTGGGCGGTTGGCTATTGTTTATTCCGGTTGAACCGCCCAGAACCGCCCAGAACCGGCAGACAACCGCCGGTTGAGTTTTGAAGCCGCCCCTTAACAAGTATCGAATTAAACTTACGGCACAAAAGAGGCCTGTCAATCAAAATATGGTGCTAGGCTATTGTTTTCGACAAAAGCAACAATGTCTGGCCGTTTTAGTTGTGCTTTCCATCGTTTAAACACAAAAGGATTGTTATGGATTGCAATTTTCAAGAATTATCTATACTTATTGACTCTAGTCCTTTAGAATAGAATAATGGGTTAACAAAATATTTTACAACAGATTACAAAAGGCATTGTTATGCAAGGACAGAACATTTGAACAGGCCAAATGACTATAGCTAAACACCTTTCTAAATGCTGGCCATAATTTTTAATTTCACATACAAAAATCAGTTATAAGCAGCTGGTTATAAGGTCTAAAGGAATCACAACAAATACTGATCAAAACAACAATTACATATTAAGTATGACGCTATGAGCGGTCTTTTTGATTAGGGGCGGCTTCAAAACTAAACCGGCGGTTGTCTGTCGGTTCTGGGCGGTTCAACCGGAATAAACAATAGCCAACCGCCCAGAACCGGCAGACAACCGCCGGTTGACTTTTGAAGCCGCCCCTTAGATGTTTCCCCTTGTTGCAAAGCCAGTAAAACATCTTGCTACCCAGGTAGATTAAATGGTCGGTTTGGGGGACGTCAACGGGAGTTGACACTGTCGGTGATTTGGTAATGAAGTAAATCTAAAACATACTTTAATATGTTACACAAATTGCAAAAAGGGGTGCTCATAAAATAGCAGGACAGTTTGGCTTTGTTTTTGAGATATAATTAATCAGACACACTTTTAAAAGGTTGATTACTTATTAAAATAGTTTATCAAGGTGGTTTTGATGGCTAATTTTTTGTAGCATTGTACTGTTGAACGAGCTCGAGCCCCTTTGGGTATATAGACATGGCACTCCACTACATGAAAAAATGAATAAATCTATCAGACTAGTCGAACTGCGTGTATTTGACAAGTTTACAAAACCATAAATGCGAGAAACTGTAAAGCAAAAGAGCAGAGTCCATACAAAAAAACAAATTACTAGTAGCCTATTACGATAAAAATCGTTGTACTGGTGTCATCATCTTAATATGTGTTTTTGCCTGTCACATGTGTTTCATACCTTTAGAACCAATGTGGTCTGCCTGGGATACGTGGGGGACTTGCCCTGCTTCCTGTGGTAATCCTCAGCAAACACGACAACGATATTGTAGAGATGATGAGAACGTCGTTGCTTTTGACTGCATTGGATCTGATACAGATACGAGACATTGTAATAGCGGTGCATGCGGTAAGCCGTGCTTACCAAACATTTGGTCGTGACGTCACCAAATATTTGCCATCGAATTTAAAGTATGAACGGGTAACAAACATTTGGTCCAATGTATATGGCAATTCAATAACATGTGTAATCTAGCGCGAAATATTATTTGGTCTCAACCCCGTGTTGAAGTTATTTTGTTTGGAATCAATCGTCATTTTGACGTCACGACCAAATGTTTAGGTAGCGAAAATTTTGTTTGGATGCCGACTATGGTTTCGGCCTTACTTACACGTAGAATATTAAACAGAACGATAATATACAACAAAATTGATCAAAAAGTTTCAAATGGACACATCAAATGGACAAGATTTTCCAATTAACCCCTAACTGATCTTGAAGACAGCCTGTATGATATTAGTTTATAAGCTTGTGAGCACGTAACACAAAAGTAAGGCTTGAGCACATGTCACATTGGAATGGGTGAGCGATGCATCATAAAGACAGAAGAAGAGACAAAAATGAAAGAAAATGATGTATCAACATGATCATGATCAAGTTGTACTTTATAAGTGTCGTATTTCTGATCTTATTAATTTTAAAATGTATTTCAATAATTTGTAAAATGCCAAGCAGAATTTAACATAATTTAAGAAAACGTGCGTAAGTACGTTGTGCGCACGACAAACCTGATCATGAGTAGCTGCGTGCATCGTACGTTGCGCACGTTGTATGTACTTACATTGTACGTGGAACGTACGAACTCCTTGCGAAGTCCTGCCACATTATTATAAGGAAAACGTACTTACACGTACGATACACTCACGGTGTCCGTACGTGCTAGGCGCGTTGTCCTCAAGACAAATGGCCTTTGGAAAAATGGCAAAAAATCCGCACGTTGTGCGTACGTTGTGTATACGTTGTCGGTACCGATAACGTGCGGACCGTGCTGATGTTTAATCGGTATCCCGAACATAGTCAGCACGCAGAGAAAGTTCGTCATGCTCTACAACTGCTTCGTCGTATCTGCGTGCTTCATACGATATCGGTACCTGCCTACAACGTACAAGTCGCACAGTTTGGCCTACGTTTTTGCACGCAAACGTCAGCACGTACGTTAACTCTGTAAAGTGTGTGTTAATTACTGTTTAACGTTGAAGATATTATTTTGTTGGCTTTATCTGTTAATTGTATACTTCTTTTAGCTGAAATTGGTTTCACCTCTACTACTGTTAATGTAGAAGAAAGTAATATGGTGGAGCTGACGTTAGTTAACTCGGGTGATTTTGACGGGAGTCTCAGTAAGTCACATACGGTATTTGATAATACACAAACAAAATAAAAATAAGGTTGAAACTGCTATCTTGTTGATATGCTATTTTAGAATTTGCTTTGTGTCCTTACTCCTCATTGCATGAAATTACCTCTTCAGCAGTGGTATAAGCATGATAAGGACACATATGAGTTGAATCGACTATAGTGTCCGTACGTGCTAGGCGCGTCGTCCGTATTGTTAAAAAATGTCAATATGTCAATATTACAGTATTGTTGGTCAAAAATACGATTTAATAAAAGTTTTGATTTGTTTGAGTCAATATTCCAGTATTGTTGGTCAACAATACTGTTTTTTATCAGTTTGACGCTTTAGAATCCTAACATAACGTTCTTGTCCTCGAACAGATTCATCAGGATTGGTACTAGTAGTATAATAATTGAAAGAATTCATTTGTACTAATCCAGAATAAATGTCCACATAGGCCTACGTGTATGTTTCGGCAATCAGCTGTTGCCTTTATCAACACTGAGATGAGACTGACGCTGCTTGTTGTTTCTTAGTGACGACTTTGGTTTGCCAGTCGAATATTGCCCATCGATATTTACTAACTGAAGTTTTTGATGAGATGCTGCTTAAAAATAAAAGTTCGACTGGCAACACCAAAGTCGTCACTAAGAAACAACAAGCAGCATCAGTATCATCTCAGTGTTGATAAAGGCAAAGCTGCTCGCCCCTATTCGAATCACTTCAGATTGACATGATATTTGTTAAGTATTTTATCCGCTTACCATTTCTTTTCTCTAAAGATTTGCAAGTACTTGGTCTATCAGCCACTGATGGTGTCGACTTTGTACTGAATACATCTGCACCCGTTCTGGTACCAGCAAGTAGCTCTACTCAGGTGTTTTTTACTATTATCGATGATAATAATCTTGAGAGTGATGAACAGTTTACCGTAACTGTTGTTCCTACTGATGGGGAACTCATTGGCGAGATGGATACCGTAACAGTCACGATAAAAGATAATGAAGGTAACTAAAATATCGAGTGTATCAAGAGGGTAAGGTTTTTTGACCTTTAACCTTGCTTCAACCCCTTTACAGCGTGTTAGTCTATACATGCATAATCAAAACACTTTCATTTAGGTCTATAGGAATATATTTTTAGACCTTTTCAAAACAAAACTTCCCGAGAATTTTCGAAATGGATTTTTCTCTTTCCGACATGATGGGTTGAAAATTCACAAAAGCTTATCTTTTTCTCTCCCACTTTTCCCTTTTTGCCCGTAGCACCAAAATTGCCTTTTTATATACATCTGACTGGTTATTATTGATTCTGATGAATTTATTTAACAGTTGTTTTCATAAACAGATAATAACATAAATTCATCAAATATAACACTAAATTTCAGCTGACATAAAATTTGAAGTTTCTACCGCTGTGGTTTTGGAAGGAAATCTAGTGGAGCTCCCAGTAATTAACGTGGGTCCTGTAGATGGGAATGTCGGTAAGATTATTAACTTTATATATCATAGCATCGGTGAGTATTATGTAGTGTATAATCCCATATAATTTGAATTTCATTGGTATGTATTGAATCGAAAAACTTGAAACAACTGACGGAAATATCGATACCATCCAATATATCGTCATTTGATCCTCGGCAGATATCAGCTCTCAAAGAATTGCTAATTCTGAATGGCATTGTATAGAAGTGAGCAGTCCCTAGTTATTGAAATAAGTGTCAATTAATCAAAATAATTAAAGAAAAGAAACATGGAAACAACTTCATATATCATTATAACTTCCATAACAAATTTTTCATACCAACCTTTTGAAAACGCCATTTGAATTTTGCGCCGAAAACCACAGTCGACGATGTTGCAATACATGTGACTAGTGTGTGTGAAACGATTAACGATTTTTTGAAAAAGTTGCCATATGTCATAATTACGTAACGCATTGGCCGATTTTCATGATCTTGGTATCAATGGAAAGAGCCTACTCTATACTATAGTACCAAACAAAAACCAAACTTTGGGGCTCTCAAGTTTAAAATCACAGGGGATGGTAACCACCCCCATTCCCTCAGGAAGACGTGTTCCAAAAAGGCTTAGGAAGACAACGGTTAAAGATAAATTAAAGTGAAAATTAAACGACATACAGAGAACTAATTTTAATAGTTACTCTGACTTAATATCCTTATACCGGGTGAGTCAAAAAAAGTGCAATAATTAGATGGAAGCCATATTATGTGAACAAAAGCAATTTCGAATAAATAATGATTATTTCTAAATAGATCATGAATTTACCTTACAAATGGTGAAAGAATGGTGAGGATTGATAAAGGCGTTGCAAAGATATCCTTATTTCAATATTGTGGTATGAAAACAGGTCTGTCCAAATGCGGCATTCCTCGTCACACATGTAAGTACCAATATCTAATTGAATTTATTGCTTCAGTTATCTGAAGATTATCTCAGTCAGGTTTACTTACGTATCATCAACAACCACATTGTTCAAGGTCTCCACAGGTCATTTCAACAACAACAGAATGGAATATTTCGCAGAGTGTGGTTTATGCGTGGGGCTCCTGCTCACTGTGCCTTACCCGTACACAACCGGCTACAAGAGTTATTTGGTAATCGTGTTGTTGGAATAGGGAATCAAGTTGAATGGCCAGCCAGAAGCTCAGATTTCTCTCCACTGGACGTTTATCAATTACAGGCAGGACCATCCCGCCAATCTTCTAGAGCTGCGTAATCACATCAATGAAGCCTTTAACGAGATCAGGCGCACCAGATCAGAAGCAAGACGTGCGGTTCGAAACATGAAAACAAAGCTCAGAGGCGTGTGAAGCTTCAAGGATGCCATGTCGACGCA
>JXSR01S014306.1:19008-33308 GCA_000969725.1 Ophiothrix spiculata | reverse complement strand
ACATTAAACAAGTCAATAGGCTAAGGAATAGTGAATTTACATCAAATTAAGTTCGAGAACCCACGAAAAAATGTAACAACACCACCTTTTTAGCATACCCACCTAATGAAATGCCACCGTATACCAATCGTAGATCGTCTATTAGCTTGTCCTTGGCACTCAATCGGACTATTAGCGTGATTGATATTGATCATGTTTACGTGACTTAGAAAATGCGTTGTGCAATGGCTGTATATGCACACCCTTTATCATGACAAACAATACTCACGTTAGGAAAATTCAGATTAAAATTCCCTCCTTTTGCGGTCAATTCGGTCTGTAAGTATGTTTTCCTCACACCTAAAACACCTTCTAAAACACGTTGTATGAACAATAAGGTGAACAAAACACAAAAACCGGGACAATTCACGAGACGAAGACATGATGGCCGCCGGTGTAGACCAGCGCAAAACATATAATATATGTTATTTTTAAACAATTATTTATTTTTTTCGTGAGAAAGCGGATTTTATTTCATTATGGCCGTACACCTGGTATCGTTCAATCAAATTTCTATTGGATTGACTAGATAATGCGGGGACCGATAATGAACACAACCTCTCAGAATGAATGTGATCGTCGACATGCCCCTAAAATTTTCATGAAATGACATGAATATAAAAAATGCATTATAATTGGATACATTTTAACAAAATAAGGAATTCTCAAAAATGCACTCTTTTGTTTAGTAAAGTTAGTAACACTTGCGACATTTATATAACTTTTTTGTAACGTTAATGACATCTTTGACTTAAAACACGTGTTTATTTATACACAAAAATATTTTAAAGAAATACGTCTAATTGAAAACAAATATTCTTTTCAAAGCATATAGCGTAATGGTGTTACAAAATGAGAAATATTTAGGTTTAAAGCAGAATAGATAAATAATTCAGTTTTGCATTTTGTGAACAGTTAAAGTTAAAAGCCGTTTGTTTAACAAAGTGGACTTTAATACGTGTATCAATTTTAGTGTCTGAAGCATATGGTAAGCAATGGATATGTATACACTAATACAATGAATTGCTATTATTTATTTTGTATGTATTTCAGTCCGATAATACAGCCGGTCGCACATGGCAGCATCAACTCCTACATATACGATCATTCAAATACTCCCTTAGAACCAGTTTGTAATAAAACTTTTCGAGCAGATGGATTCTATGAGAGGATAAGGTAATTAGTTTAAGCATCATTGGTGTCACCAATTCTGCATATTTTATATCCCTGTTGCATTTCGTATCTCGTATAATTTATGTGACTCGTCATTTCGAAAGGTACCTTAAGGGTCCCAATGAAAATTGTTATTTTGGTCGCATCTGAAAGATTATAGATTAAGCTTTCAAATGATACCTTGCTTTTTGTGATTGGATCTTCGATAGCAAAGTTACATCTAACTAAAACTATAATGCTGAGAAAGTGTCTGTACTGGTAAAACGTAAATGGAAAAAGGATTTTTTTCTCGTTTTTAAAACATATGTGTATGTTTTGGATATTGAAACCAGATTAATATAATAGAATACACTTAAAAGGTAATATTACTGATGACATTATAAATTGGAACTTGGTAGTGATTTTTGACTATGCTCAGCTTTAATGGCATGTATCTCGTAATTTAACCCTAGTCCTCCTTATCTATTTTTTGTAACACGTCCTCCGAAGAAGGGGGTTGTTGCAACCACCCCGCCTAATATTTTAAAACGGAAACCCATTTGAACTTGGTTTTGCAATCAATGGATAGGTATCATCCTCCCCTATCCAACGATACCAAGATTATCAAAATCGTCCAAGGTGTTACGTAATTATGACGTCATAAAGTACTTTCGGATTGAAAATCAAGCAAATCAATTGGACCCAAAAATGGCCACCAAATCAAAATGTTGCTCTAAAATTTCTAAATAACAGATTTTCATCTTCAAAAAAGAGTTGGGTAAAAGTGATCTTACGGCACAAATACCTTCATTACAGCAAAATTCCTCAATTATGAAAAAAGAGGGGTGACATCATATTCAAATCATTATTAAACCGCCATCACAAATCATACTCGTACTTAACACTTTCAAATTCATGCTGGAGTACGGTATATTTTTTAAAATCTATTTTGAAAACAAAAATTCATTTTCCTCAAGGGGAAATACGCGTACATCTATTAACGTTGCCCTGAAAAGAAAAGTCATAAAAATAAACATTTGTCAGATATTTGTACAAACATATACCTATTCTTTCGAACGCCGTGCGAACGTCGTACGAACCTCATTCTTAATTGAATCGTACGATGTTTTTGTTCGTACGAACATTGCGCTTGTAGTGTTAATAGGAAATTTAATTTCTAGTAATATGTGACCGTTCAACTAAAACCAGTCACGAAGTCAATCCTAGATTAATTTTCACTATTTACATATCTGCAAAGACAATGTCATAAGGTTTAACCGTCGTAAACCAAAGGGAGGGGGGTGGGGTGGGGTTGTACACCAAGTTTTTTCTCCGTAGCATAAAAACGAAAAAACAACCGAGGTATTTGGGTTATCACGTTTACATCCTTTGCGGTCATTTTAATGAAACAATTAGGGAGGAACCACATAAGGTTGGGTTAGGGTAAGCCGTCAAGGTTTGGGTGTAAAGGGGAAGCCCCGACAAATTTAATTCGCCGTTTTGAAAAATAGGCTGAAACTTGCAGGGCATGCACAAATTATCATGTACCTTCTTTATTTGCAAAATTCGTTGAAATATTGCTATCTAGAACTTTTGTATCAACATTTTGATTTTGGTGGCCATAATTACCAACATTTCGATTTTTCGACCTGAACGATCTTTATGACGTCATAAATACGTAACGTAGTGGTCGATTTTTTGTGATCTTGGTATCTTTTGATAGGGAAAGACCATATCTATCTATTGACATGAAAAAGAAGTTCATAGGGGGTTCTGTTTCAAAACTTTAGGGGGATGGTTAGACGAGGGTTAAATTGATACGTCGATGAATTTTATCAGTTATCCTGTAGTCAATTAATGACTAGTCAAAGTTGAAAGTGAGATAAACGCATTCAAAAGCTAGTACTCTGTAAGAAATTAACCATGAAATAAAGGTAATGTCGTAATTAAACGGTATTACTTATATTTATATAGTTAGTATTAATGTTATAAGGTTGAGCTTAGAATGATACATGATTAAACATCCATTGTTATTGGTAAGGCATCTAGTGATTTGTCAATGTTAATCTTTTAGAAGCCATTTATACGAATCTCGGTAACTTTACCCGCAAACATCTGTAAAATGCGCTATTTAAACTGGCAACTGGGAGGCTTCAAATTATTTTTTAAGTACGTTTTTTTTTGTTGTATTTAGACTGACAATCTCGATGAATCCAAAATTTCATTTTGAATACCGTGTTTTACACATTTTTGCTAATACAAGTGCCGCATTTTTATAATTAATTTATATAAACAGGGCGTTGTATAAACATGAGATTTAACAAACAATACGGACTTAACCACAATGGGTGTTACGTCATACACCATACACTTATCACATGGTCATGCTTTTTAATGTGGGCACCCATAAAAGGTGGATTTGTTACATTGAGAGTGATTTATGCATCAGTTTTTGTCATATCTTTTCAACAATCCCATGAAATGTCATAATTTTGGTATGATTTTAAAGGCAATTTATTTGACTTTCAAAAAATTAAGAATACAACCAAAATGAAGTGATTAATTAGGCTAAATAACCTGTTAAAGCTAATTATCCAGGGGTGGAGGTGGGCGAGGTTGAGGCGGGTGAGGTTGAGGCATCGTAAAAATTATGCATCAGTTTTTCTGTCATATCTCCTTAAAAATTCCATTGAAGTGTCATACATTTGATATGATTTTAAAGGCTAGTTATTGTGTTATAGAACTCTCACTTTGAAGTCCTCACTGGCTGAATGTGTATCAACTTTCAAGTTCTGCTGTTCCATTGTGATTTTATAGTACAATTTGTATATGCTTAACTGCAGATCTTCGAGTAAGCGATTTTAAACAACAGGGGATATATAACCACAAGGCCTAATGGTTCTCCATCAGTGCTTTGTTTTATTTGTTTTTCTTTTCTTTTTGCACTTCAAAGATGAATATTTAAAGATTATTATTAGACACTTCAGTGTTGATCATGTTTTTTCCCTAGTGCTTTCTCAGAGTCACAATTACTCAGATTTTTTACAGTGCTTTTTGAATGCAGACACGACAGTCCCCTTGGGACAGTCCATACCCGTATTTGAAGAGTCATTGGGTATTTTAGGGCAGAAAGACAGAATAAAATTTGCTTTAATATTGTTATAAGAAATGGTCTTAATTATAACCTTAATAGATAAAAAAATAATTGAAGTATAAAATTAATATGAAATTAGTGAAGGGAAATTCCTGATCATCATTAAGTTTGATTTTTTTTAAACTTCTATATACTTTTGAAGAAAAGTCATTCCTAAATCATTCATGATTGTCTCTAATATTGAATGATTCATTTTACACTCAATTTCAACCAGAATAAACTATTTTACATCCCTTTTTCGGACCCTTTTACCTACAAACATACAAAAAATGGTATGAATATTAAACGGGTATGAAGTGTCTCGGCTATGAAATGTCCAGATTCCAAATATCACACCTCAATAATATTATACCCCTATATTTACCATTTAAATTTACTCACACGCCTGGCTTGTAATTAAATTCCCGCATTGGGAAATATTATATTGGGCCTCCCATCCCCGGTATTTAAACCACGAGAGCTATTAGCAATCGATTAGGCCTACATTGTAGTCATAGACATCCGCTTTTGTCGTTGGATAGACTCTCTGGAGCGTGCGATAGAAGCCAATTGTGTTAAGATCATCAATGTCTTCATTGGAAACTAAATTAGCGCCTTGCTCTGGCTAAGTATGAAATAACAATGATTACAGCAATTATTTCCATGTGCTTTACACGAGGTATGGCCCCGGGGAGCTCCGGGGTCTGGCCCGATCAGCCGAACTTTCACGCATAGACCACGCTTTAACTAGACGAAATTTACCGAGCGAACACTTTTTAAAAAATGGAATGGTTCTCAGATGGCAGTCTGTGCAACGTTAAATTAAGGGTGTCATTTGAAAATAAACATTGTATTCCAAACGATTTCTTCATAATTAAAATGTTGCACAGAACAGATTTTGACATTTTTTCGGTTAAATTTACCATAGAGAACTTAGAAAATGGCGAAAACATTGAAGTAAAGTGAATGAAAATAAAATCCAATTTTTGTAAAGTGACATTATCTTTTCAGCTTCTTGTCAGTGAATTATTTAGTATAAAGTTCTCAAACAATATTTAGTTCCTTTTTTCATCATGTAATGCTTTAGTTTGTTCGTGAAAATATAAAAAATGAAAAATGCATCAGTCGGTATTATCCGGAACTGAAACCGGAAGTAGCTTAAACATGACAAAAATTGCCTAAATTATACAATTTAACCCCACGAAAAACGTTCCTAGTTATTAACCTTCCAGGGCGGTGTAGTGAAAACCAGTAACGCAAAAATAAGGATCAATATGAGAGGTAAGTGAGTTTAGTCTTTCAAAACAGGCGTCATTGGTGTCTTAGTATCATCCATCCAAATATTATTTTTTGCTATAGTTTTTCATTAGTTCATTTTAATTTATAATAAAAACCGAGGAAACGACGTTCAATTGGTAGACATTGCGAGCATTAGAGACAAGGCGCAAGGACTAGACCACATTAGAGGACGAATATGGGTGCTCTATTTGTGTTTAAGGTTAGAAATGCCTACCAATTGAATCTTAAATTTAGACCGTTTCTCATCATTAATAAGATGAAAAAAATATATATTCATTGATGATGCTCGAAACCCTATGACGCATGCTTTCGAAAAACCGCGTGATCCTTTGTCTTGTGTTACTGGTTTGTACGGTGCAATAAATGAAATTAGCAACTTTTACCAAACTACCTCGAGGGTTTTGAATGTTTATAACTTCGGTGTTTCTCATTCAATTGTCAGAAATAGGGTGTTAATTGAAAGATGAAACTCCAGCAATCTTCAAATTACGTTCACGTATTCCGTATTGGCGCACGAGCCATTTGTTTGAGGTGAGACGATACTTTTGGGAGTCGTTATGTAATTTATGCGATTAAGTTAAATAAAATTCAACTCGCTATAGAATATGTGCTCATTTCATTGGTTGTTGGTTGAAAGTACCCGATAAAATCAAAGCATGATGAATTTATCATCTTTCATTGTTATGAAATGTGTCGAAGCGTTAACGTAACTATTATATTTATTTATAGAATTATACAGCATGTCCACGAATGATTTGTACCTTCACAAATGTGTCAGAATTTTTGCGACATATATTTAAGTTTAAAAAAAAATCCCATATCCTTTAGCCGATGCGTCTTTATTATGTATGTTATTATTTGCACTTTGATATGGGCAAGTGCTTTGATTCAATTCATTAATGTGATTATCGACGCACCTTTTAGGGTTTTCTTTTTAAACTCTTTATGCATTATTTTCTACCATATTGCAGGAAATTACCTTTTCTATCCACTGATATCAAAATGAGTATTATCGAATTTGAAATAACGTAACTGTGTTCTTTCGCAAACTTGGATGAACTTGGAAAAACTTCAAATAAAATATGCCAAAATTAATATTTTGTTATAAAATCATAGAAGCATGATATTTTGTCAGAGTTTTAGTTGAATAAGCAAGACATGTACAATCTATATGTTCGTAGTTAGTTTGAAGCTTATCTATTGTCATTTTTTTAAAGGTTTTTCTCGGACCCCCTAAAACTTTAATGCCTTTGACGAGCCCTAATATCCAAAAGATTGCACATTTTTTTTTATAGAAATACCATTTCATGTATTGATTAGCAAAAGAACCGCTTAAAATTATTTGATATTCAGAACTTCTTTGAATTGTTGTCAATCTTGACCAAAAAATCAAATTTCGGCGAAATTTTCCAACTTGAAGTACTTAATGACGTAATTATTACGTAACCCTAGGCCGAGTTCCATGATTTTGGTATCGATGGAGAGATGAAACCCTTCCCTTTATATAAAACAATCACACTTTTGAAAGGTAAATTTTATTTTCAGTGACACTGTAGTAGAAAATAGCTTAGGTGGATACTGGTTAAATTACAGCATTACCTTTATTTTTGTGGTCAAACTTACGGATATTTCTATCTCTGTGTATTTTTCTGTTAAAGCAATACCATATGATTTTAATCATAGGTTTTAAGTAAAAACAACCTAAAATGAAAAAAATAAGATCATCGAAAATATCTAAAGGTGTAAAAACGTGTTTTGCTCTTGAAAAGTGGATATAATGCACATTATAGGTTTTTCTTTACCAATACACATGGAATTACATTTTGGATCCCTAATTTAATTCAAAAAATAATTATAACAGAAAAATAGTCCGTAGGCTGGGTAGGTCCCCGTGTCCATAAATTGTACCCTAGGTTACTCTTCACAGCCAAGGTCATCAGCATGTATCAATTTCTAAAGGGCCACCAAATATATAATGTTGTCACTCAAAATAGATTCATGTGGAAATAAACCAGCATTAACATATTAAATCTTCAAAACAATCAATGAGAAATTGCTAATGGGGTAACAAAAAACCATTGCTTTCCACACTGATGTTGTTAACATGTTTCAAATCCCAGATTGGGCCCACAAAAAAAAAACGATCAAAAGTAGCCGCCAAAATTATTTTTGTCACTCTAAAATGAATGCAGGTGGGATGAAAACAGCATTTTTAACACCCAATAGTCAAATAATTGATGCAAAATGACTAAGAGGATAACAAGAGACACATTTCTGCCCAGAGAATGCTGTTAACACTTTTTAAATTCCATATGATACCCACAATAAGGTTCAAAATCGCAGCCAAAATACATTGTTGTCACTAAAAATAAATGAAAGTGGCATAGAAACAGCATTAAATCTTTAAAAACAATCATTAAATTACCTTAATAAGGAGATCCGCATATCCAATAATATTCAAAATAATAAATTAAATATGCTTTGTTAGGTAATAACAAACCAACATGTTTGATTTTGAATCCCAAATATGTGCACAAAAAATGCTACAAAGATACATTTTCACCAAATGTTCGAGAGCCGGGCTTTAGTGGCATTAAAATCACTTTGAAAAAATTGAATATTTCAACTGTCGATAGAAAATGGTTTGAGGTAGTGCTATTTTGAGGATAACCCTTTACTTTGGGCCTCATTTATTTACAAAAAATGTTACAAATGTTCTTTTTGAACCCAAGGAGTAATATTCCATTGATTATATTTAAACATATACATAGTTTTGATATTTTAATGGTGCTTTAACCCATATTTCAGTGATCAGATATATTATGACTGTCATTTTGAAACTCATTGTGGGTATTTTTGGCATTTGAAAGAGAATAAAATTAGAATTAGAATTAGTCATGTTAAATTGACTATTTCGTCTATTTAAATTTTACAATAAATGTTTAAATGCTCATCTTACCATTTGTTGAGCGCAAAATTGATTTTAGCGACAACTTAATTCTTGTAGCAGGGGTCATATTGAATTTGAAACGTAATTTGAGAAAAAAACATGTTCTATTGATTATTTTGGAATATCTGATGCTTTGATGCTGTTTTAATTCCAATTAAATATATTTTTATTGACAAAAATGAAAACCATTTGGGACCTTATTGTGTGAATCATTTATGACTTTTTTGTAATCTATATTGACTGGACAGAAATATGTCTGTCCTTACCCTCTAAGCCATTTTGCATTAATTATTTTGACTATTTAATGGTACAAATTTTCATGCCACCCATTTTTGAGCAACAAAAATGAATTTTGAAGGCCATTTTTGAGCTTCATATGGGCGCCATCTTGAATTCGAAACATGTTAACACAGTGGCATAACCAGACATTTTTATCTGAGGGGGCGAGCAGGGGTAAAACAATTTTGAAGGGGGGCAAAAAAAAAATGCTCA
The DNA here is from genome assembly GCA_000969725.1 of Ophiothrix spiculata. Lineage (NCBI taxonomy): Eukaryota > Metazoa > Echinodermata > Ophiuroidea > Amphilepidida > Ophiotrichidae > Ophiothrix > Ophiothrix spiculata. Next base: position 24,243 of record JXSR01S014306.1, on the reverse strand, counting down.
GACACAAAAAGGTACACCTAATTTTTTCCATGTAGCAAATCACCCAAATTTTGCTTAAATTCATAAAAATCCAATTTTTTCTTCAAAAAATGAGCTGTTTTGGTGCAAATTTTCGTTGTTTTTCTAAATAATAACAAAATTTGCGCCATTTTGGTTCACATTTTGGAAAATTGTGAAAAATAAATCCCATTAACGGGTTCAATTTTGCATAGTTTCATAAACAGTGTACCTTATATGACATTTTATTCTTTTCTTAATTTAATTTGGGGGGGGGGAGCGGGGGCGGGGGTGCAGACATTTTTTCTGGGAGGCTTCCGCCCCCTGACCCCCTTTGGGTACGCCACTGTGTTAACAGCATAATGAAGGAAGAAATGTGTATTTTGATACCCTAATAGCCATTCCCAATTGAATGTTTTGAATATTTGATGCTTTAATGCAGGGTTACTTTCGTTTTAACCCTCTGGGTTTCGCGCTGAACGCTCAACTACTTCCCACATCATTGCCTTACGAAGACTTATAGAAGGAATCAAGGACAAGAATCTTGAATGTGTCATCATAGACTTCAAGAAGGCCTTTGATTTAGTACACAGAGGTAAAATGCTCAAGATTCTCACTGCTTACGGGATTCCGAATACCATCGTCGAAGCAATCAATACCACGTACAGCGGCATAAAAGCAGTTGTGTTATCACCAGATGGTGAAACTGAGGCTTTCGAGATATTAGCAGGGGTGCTACTAGGCAATACTTTAGCACCTTACCTGTTCATCATTGTGCTATATTATGTGATGAGAATGGCAATCAGTGAAGGCAAGGACATACTGGGCTTTACAGTGACACCTCAAAGAAGTCGTAGGCACCCTGCAGAAGTCATTACCGACGTAGATTTCGCAAATGACATTGCCTTGCTATCCGACACATTACTACAAGCTCAAGAACTGCTGACCAGAGTTGAAGATGCTGCTGCAACAGTTGGTCTTATGATGAATGCTTCAAAAACCAAATTCATGGTATATAACATCAAGACTGATGTTGCAATGTCCACAATAGAGGGAATTCAACTAGACCAGGTCCAAAACTTTCAATACCTGGGCTCTTGGGTAGATGAGTCGGAAAAATATGTTCATGTCCGAAAAGCCCTCGCATTGAAAGCTTACAGGGTGTGCCAATAAAAGCGCAACGAACTTTGAACTTTTATTTTGAGAGACCAGAGCACAATGGTGAGCAAACATTACAATAATATAATAGAGTAGACCATTGGCTTTACAGGAATTTTGTTTTGTTTAATTTCGATCTCTGTATCAAAAGTTATTGAAATTTTTTAAAGAACCGACAAATCTTGATGGTCCGATTTGTTAATCTGTAAAGGTTCACCTCTGGTGACGTCATTTGGCACACGTTGTATGGAAATTGCTAAAAACATCATATGATTAGGAGAAGCATCCCTTGAACCCATTTTTTGACATGAGGACTCAATTTAATGATGATCTGCTGATATATTATGATGGTTGTTGCGTCTGGTTTCATTAAATTACTTAAGTTCTTTTAAGAACTTAAGTAATTTAAAAACTCCTTTGTCTTCAGTTTCTTCAGTTTTCCTCCGTTGTTTCGGTTAAAGACTTATCATTGGTTGACATCTTTCATAACCATAAGAATCCCTTTTTTTCGACTCTTTTGGTAGAAATTGTATCCTAAACTACCCGATTATCGCACCAGAAGTAACAGATTCAAGAAATATGAGAGTATCAGGAAGATCCGTACTTTAATTGAACATTTTGACATATTTAAGTTAAAAAATGAACTTAAAATGTCACCTAATGTTAGGTACAGGTCAGTTAATATGGGTTTGGATTAGTTGCGCTCTAGTTGGTTGCAGAATTGTCTTCACTTCAAGCTTGCATTTTTTTAGCTGGAAGTCTAAACTTACAAATCGGACCAAAGTAGATTTATTATAGGGCCTTCTTAAATTCGTCATATCTTTGGACTGGAGTGGTAAAATGAAACGGGACAAAAGCATGCTGTAGAGTAATTACTCCACTTTTGAAAAACATATATCACTATGATTTAATCTTTTTGTAACTATTTTTTAATATTTTTTATTTGCTCGTTGCATTAATATTGGGACAAGTTGTATAACAAAATGCGCCTTCTCTGGAAATCCAATCTACCAGACTTGTTTAAGATCAGCGTCCCTTGTCATACAAGTATTCTGTTGTATGGCTCAGAAGGGTGAACACTGACATAAAGACTTGAAGCCAGGTTGGATGGGTGCTACACCAGACTATTAACGATGGTTCATAACCTCAACTGGAGAGATCATCCTACCAGGGAGGTAATATATCGGGATTTACCCAAACTATCAGAAATAGTGAGAGGTCGCCGCCTAAACATGCTGAACTTTGCTGTTCACTGTGTTAGACGGCTTGAAAGAACCAGTGTCTGGACTAGTATTCTGGACGCCAAGGGACACGTGCACAAGGAAGACCAAGGCTGACCTACCCAGTAATTATTACACAGGATGCTGGCATTAATCAAAATGAACTGCTCAAGCTCATGCTAAACAGACAGCAGTGGAGGAAATTCACCACCCCCTACCAACGAATGATCGCCGATTGCACCAAAACGCAAATCAAAGCGACCCTGAGCATTTTGGGTAATTGTTTTTACATCCTTTGCAGTCATTTTGACGAAACCAAAATCGGGTATCACCTAAGGTGGGGTTATGGTAGGCCGACAAAGTCGGCTGGTAGAAAATTTTAAATTACCATTTTGAACAGTTTACTAGTATGCATGATATGGACTTTACAAATACAGTTCATGTTAGAATTGTTGATTCCTTCATTTATTAGCAAAAAGTCGGACGAAAATTGGACATTTAGAACTTTTACAGCGATGTTTGCCGAAAGTCGATTTGTTAATACTTTGTGACGTCATAATTACGTAACGCCTCGACCGATTTTCATGATCTTGGTATCAATGGAAAGAGGAGGCCCTACCTTATACTAAAGTACCAAACAATATAACTTTGGGGATCCCAAGTTCAATAATCACAGGGGTGAGGGGGTGGACCCTCCCTCAGGAAGATGTGTTACCAAAAAAAAGGAAGACGAAAGCTATTTTGAGTGACAAATATGTATTTTAGTAGCCATTTTGGAACAATTATGGGTGCCTTTTTGTATTTGAAATATGAGAATGGCATTGTTTCAGGACAAATGATCTTACGGTAACCCAAAAGTTTCTTTCTCTTGATTATTCATAATATAGACTTTCTTAAAGCTTGTTTTGACCGATTTTCGTGAAAAATATAGCTACAAAGCTACAAAAACCATTTCTGAATGATAAATTCTGATATAAAGTGGTTTACATGATGTTTTCAAGTAGTTTATTATGACACATATGGTAGTTTGGCGGCCATTTTGAAAACGCCCTCTTGTGGGAAAAGTGCCGGGGAAGCAAAAGTCTACTCTCGCTTTTTTGTTATGCCTGATATGGCTGTGAAGAGTAACTTAGGGTACAATTCATGGACACGGAAACCCATCCAGCCTACGGACTTAAAGTAAGTTTCTTAAAACCAAATCATTTGGAAGATATAAATATCTACCAAAAGCGCCTTTTGTGAATACGCCTACAAATCAAATGACAAGGGACGCTTCATTTTTAGATCTTATAGTATTGCTTTAATGGTCTATCTAAGCTGTGGAATTTTGCCATATATGCCATTTTTTTTTTCAAAATGAAACTTTGAATAAAAGAATAAGCAAATAAAATAAAATAAAAAATAAAGTATTAAGTATTGTGAACATGCAAAAAACACACATAAACAACAAAATATTTCATCAAATAACGACCATTGCATGTTTTTTTCAGAGTTAACACTTAAGTGGTCAGGGGGGGAGGGGGTGTCAATACCAAACACGCAAAAACACGAAATAATTTTTCATCTCTCTTCTATGTAATTCTCTATCTTTACCATACCCTTCACTTGGTTGCAAAAAATTTCAAATCGACACACCCTTTCCCATGCTAATTAGCATAAATAAGCATTTTCGAGGGCGCTCTTCAAATTTGTTTTACCCATAAAATCGAAACCGAATATCTGTTTTCAAATTTTATTTTATGAATGTATTTTTACTTGCATACTGCAAATATGAGCCAAATTTGATAGAAAAATACCATTGGAAAGTGAGTTTTCAAATTTTTGGCGGGAAAATATTAACGTTTGTTTTGGCCGCCATTTTGAAACTATTTGTTATATTTTCATTTTTTTGTTTTTCGTTGTTTTAGTTCTTTTGAGGTACTTTACCTATGATTAGAGTTTAAACGTAAAATTCTTTCGCGAAAAGAAAGCGCTTTTTCGGTGTTGGGTCCATATGGACCCTGCCCCCCATTGACCACTAACGGGCATGTGGAGGACCTTGACCACTTAAGTGTTAAGTTTGCCGGCTTTACGGCGGTAAGGAACTGGAAAACACATACGAGCAGTTCCCCTGTAATTATTCATATGACCTTTAATTTTTCACGAAGCCGTTTGCTTACTTTGTCATATTGGTTACATTGTTTTCCTTTATTTCAGAACACTTCTCCTGAAGTCAGTGCTTATACAAATGTACGAAAAAGATGTGCAACCAGAAGATTTTAACTTTTCAGAATCAATAGAGATTACTGGTGGTGAGGTCCAAACATTTACTTTCAGAACTCAGAAAAGTTGTGCTATAATCGGAAGTGGCGGTATTTTGTTAAACAGTAGTTGTGGCAGAGAAATTAATGAACATGATTTTGTTATCCGTTCAAATCTGGCATCCGTAACTGGTTTTGAAAAAGATGTCGGAAGTAAAACAAACCTCACGGGTATCAACAGTGTAGTCATTGGCGACATTCGCAAAGAGATTAATGATACACATGCATATATGGAGAAGCAGAGACGTTTTAAATTCGAGTCGCATTTGAACAGGATAAAGTATCTTAATGACTCCAGTATTTGGTATACATTGAGTACCAGAAGAAAAAACGTTCAGGAAACGTTGCGATATTTGATAAAAGACCTAAGGACTTTGGGAATGAACTTTACATTTGCATATTCTCCAGGTGACGCCAGAAGCTTGACAAAAAGGTAACTTTACACTAAGAGTGGTCAAGGGGGCGGTCCATATGGACCCAACATTTGGTTTTTGCGCGTCAACGATTTTTCATCGCCCTTCTATGTATTTGTCTAACTTAACAATACGCTTCACCTCAGG
>JXSR01S014306.1:0-16084 GCA_000969725.1 Ophiothrix spiculata | reverse complement strand
AAACCTCTTTCCGGTATGAATTTTACGTTGAAAGTCTGGTCAATGATAAAGCATGTAATAAGGACCAAAATATAGAAAAACAATTGAAAATCGGATTATTCGTTTCAAAATGGCGACCAAAAAACATTTTTTGTATCGTGTCAAAAAAATTCCCGCCAAAATTTCAAAAACCGTGTTCCCGAAGGAATTTTCGCATGAAATGTTGATTAAATTTACACATTGTAAGTACAATTACATTGAAAAATAAAATTAGAAAAAAGTTATTCGGTTTCGATTTTATGGGCAAAACAAATTTGAACAGCGCCCTCGAAAAAACACTTTATGCTCATTAGAACGAAAACGACTGGGTCGCTTTGATTTTTTTTTGCAACTGAGGGACCCGCTGCGTTAAGTTTGACAATACATGGAGCGGCGATGTAAAAAACTTGTTTCGCGTTTTAGCGAGGGCCCCTAGGACCCCCCCCCCCTTGGTCACTTAAGTGTTAAGCTTAAGATTTCAAGTCACATTCAGGGCGATCAAACTAAAAGTGACTCTGTAGTGCTAACGCTATGTTTCAAGTTCTAATACTTGTACGCAACCAGTTAACGAGAACGCGAACTTAACATTCTGGCTATTGTGTTGAAGAGTCACCTTTTCTATCGGCAATTGCCGGAAAGTGTAAAATCCGCTTCGGAAACTCTCGGAAAGTGGTGTTTTATACGATACGGTATACGCATAGTAGGCCTACTCATTGCACTAGCCTACATATTTGGTAATGAAAATCGCATTTGAATTTGAAAGTCTTACGGTAACTTTGTGTCATAAAATGGCCTTTGCACTTAATTTTTTAAAAGAAAAGACTTTAATGATAATCAGCCAAGGTGTTTGTTATTCAAAACCATAACAAATATTAGGAAAATATGATCTAAACTGGCAAGAACTTCGAAAAGTGTTTTAAACGGCAAATATCATTATAATTTGATTCCTATTTCATAAATGCATATCTCATCGGATATCAAAATCGGGTCGGTGGAAACTATGCAGTACTGAACAAGTTGATTCATGGGCGTCAATTCATTTTGAAGTGGGGGGGGGGGTCCAGGGGTCGGTGCCCTCGGCGGGTGTCCAATAGGAAGAGCCCCTTGATGGGGCCAGGGGGCGAAGCCCCCTGAAGCTCTAGCGTATTTTGCATTCTAAGGGTGTTCCTAACACGTATTTTTGTGGATAATGTGAATACAGAGCCCTTTGGTGAGGGTCAGGGGGGAGAAGCCCCCTGAAGCCCTAGCGTTTTTTGCATTCTAAGGGTGTTTTCCTAATACGTATTATTGATCCCCCCCCCCATTCTAAGGGTGTTTTCCTAATACGTATTAATGATCCCCCCTAAATACCTGTAATCTCTTATCATACTTGTTATGATGGACATCAAGGAGGAGACCATCCCTTATAGCATGTGCATGTAGCATGTAGTGTAGTTAGATGTAGTTATAGCAGCCACTATTATGCAGCATGGAGTTGTGAGGGGATGACCGACTTGTGAGATTACGGGTAAGTGCCCTGGTCTACCTTCTCGCGGTGGGGGTTGTTCGCCTGCTGACTTGTTCAGTTGGTGACGGACAGATCAGGACCGACTGGAAGCACCTAAGAGTCTCAGCTTTCAGTAATATGAGCATTTGCATGTCTTTAACATCTGGCATTTGTCTGCCTTTAACATCTGGCAGTAAATCGATCGGCTTGGAGAGGGATAGGCTCCGTCAAGCTTGTAATTGCCTAAGACTCACCAAATGATGACAGTATGACAATAAAAGAAATGAACATACCGGATCGGCCGAAGCCCGGACCAATGACTGCGCCTTCTACTGGAAGTCACCAGGGTAGAGGTGATAAGTTTGTTAATGGTGTATCTTCAAAGATCCGAGGTAGAAACAACATCACCATAGGAACATGGAATGTTAGAACTCTGAGACCTGAAGGAAAACTAGAAGAGCTACAATATGAGCTCGAAAAGGTATCGCTGGTATGTCCTTGCTAATGGACTCAGCGAAGTTGGGTTTCTTATCCACAAAGATGTTACCAGTGCCATCATAGGTTGTAATCCAGTATCAGATAGGCTCATCACTCTTCGTTTGAGGGCTGACCCCTTTAACATCACCATCATACAGGTGTATGCCCCAACTTCCAGCCATGATGATGATGAAGTGGACGTATTTTATAGTCAAGTACAGTCAATTGTGGATGAAACACCAAAGAAGGACATTTTGATTGTAATTGGCGCCTGGAATGCCAAGGTGGGAGAGAATGCCCAACCTGACTGGAAGGATGTGTGTTGCCCATACTGTAACTCCAAGACTAATGATCGGGGTTTGAAACTACTGGACTTTGCAACTTACAACAACTTTGTGCTTGCTAACACTCTTGGTGCACATAAAGCATCCAGAAGATGGACATGGCACAGCCCAGGTGGGAACCGTCATCACTCGATTGACTACATCCTGGTGAAAAAACGCTTTCGTACAGGCATTAATGTTGCACGCACACGCAGCTTTCCTGGAGCTGATGTAGGAAGCGATCATGACTTGCTGATGACGACTTTTAGAACCAGGCTTAAGAAAACCAAGAAGCTTAAGTCCAACAGAATCAAATTTGACTTAGATAAGCTGAAGGACCCTGTAGTGGCACAAGAATTTGCAGCCAGTATAGGAGGAAAGTTCGCTCTACTGTTGTTTGACAACGACACCGATTTAGACTTGGACTCCCTTACTGACTCCTTCAACAGCGTCCTTACAGACACTGCTTCAGAGCTCTTGGGCAAACGTAGGTTTATCAAGAAGCCGTGGATCACAAAGGATGTTCTAGACCTATGTGACAAGAGTCGTAGCAAGCCAAAAGGAGCGAGAGAATACAGAAGTGTCAACAAAAGGGTGAAGAAAAGCATAAAGAAAGCTAAAGAGAACTGGATTTGGGACAAATGTGAAGAAATGGAATCAAGCTTAAGAAGCAACAACAGCAGAAAGACTTACCAAATCTAAACAACAGTTAAGAGTAGCAGATCTGCCACAATACAAGACAAGCTTGAAAAGACTCTAGTTGAAGAACAGCAGATCCTAAACAGATGGACAGAATACTGCTCCGAACTATACAACTATGATCTGCAAACTGACCCCTCAGTACTGGACTGCCCACAGCATTACCATCATGAGGATGACAACCATCCCATATTGAGAGAGGAAGTGGAGGCAGCGATTAAGTCACTGAAGAAGGGGAAATCCCCAGGGGTGGACTGTGTCCCAGCTGAACTTGTCCAAGCAGCAGGAGAGGCAGCAACTGACGCTTTAACCAAGATCTGCAACCAAATATTGAGGACTGGCACTTGGCCTACTCAGTGGACACAATCCCTGGTAATTACCATTCCGAAAAAGGGGAATCTTCAACTATGCCAGAATTACCGAACTATAAGCCTCATTAGCCACCCCAGCAAAGTCATGCTCAGAATCATCTTGAGCAGGCTGAAACCTCAAGCAGAGACTATCATTGCTGAAGAACAAGCAGGCTTCAGGACAGGAAGAAGCACCACAGAGCAAATTTTCAACCTCAGAATTCTGTGCGAGAAATACCTCCAGCACCAACAAGATCTGTATCATGTCTTTATTGACTTTTAAAAAGCTTTCGACCGGGTGTGGCATGCGGCGCTTTGGGCAACTATGCGGACTTACAACATTGATCCAAAGCTTGTGCACACCATTGAGCAACTATACAACAAGGTCATGAGTGCTGTGTCAATGAATGGCAGTGTGGGCGAATGGTTCCGTACATCAGTGGGCGTTAGGCAAGGCTGCCTGCTTTCACCTACAGTGTTCAACATTTTCCTAGAAAGAATAATGACAGATGCACTTGACAACAATGAGGGTTCTGTCAGCATTGGAGGCAGAGCAATTTCCAATCTTCGCTTTGCTGATGACATTGATGGGCTAGCTGGCAGTGAACAAGAACTGACATCCCTAATCAACCAACGCCACCAAACATCATCTAGGTATGGCATGGAAATTAGTGTGGAGAAAACCAAGATTATGACAAACAACACTGCAGGCATCAGTAATATAGTACAGTTCAGTGGACAAACTCTAGGTACTGTTAAGAACTTCAAGTACCTTGATGCACTCATTTTAGATGAAGGGTCCAAACCAGAAGTGCTCTCCAGAATTGCACAAACATCTGCAGCCATGGCAAAACTGATGCCAATATGGAGAGACAAAACCATATTAATGGGCTCAAAGATCAAACTAATGCGCACCCTTGCATTGTCCATTTTCCTATATGCCTGTGAAACATGGACCCTCACAGCAGAATTGGAAAAGAAAATACTAGCCCTAGAAATGAGGTGCTACCGCAAGATCATGAATATTTCCTACAAAGACCATGTAACAAATCAAACTGTGAGAGACATGGTGCTTAAAGCCATCGGGCCACATGATGACCTGCTAGCAATAGTCAAACAACGGAAACTCAAGTGGTATGGCCACATCTCCCGCTCTTCTGGTCTTGCTAAAACCATCTTGCAAGGCACAGTAAGGGGGTCCAGAAAAAGAGGAAGACAGAAAAAGAGATGGGAAGACAACATCCTTGAATGGACAGGACTGGACTTCGCAACCTCTCGGAGAGCAGTGGAGGACAGGATAAGCTGGAGGGAGACAGTCAGGACGTCATCATTGGTGCCCTACGACCTAGTTGTTACGGGAACAGGTAGCAGGTAGGTATTATTGTGGGTAATGTGGAGACAGAGCCCTTTGGTGGGGGTCAAGGGGCGAAGGCCCTAGCGTTTTTTGCATTCTAATGGTGTTGCTACAACGTACTTTTGTGGGTAATGTGAGGGGGGGGGGGGCATTTGATATTGTGTCCCCCATCCTTCAAAACGTGGGGGGACCGTGTTCCCCTGTTCCCCCTCCCCCCTCAAATGATGCCCATGAGTTGATTACTTGCATTGAAATATAAAAGGCACAATTTTCAAAATGACACATCATTTAGTTGTTCTTTTCTTTTACAATTATTAACTTGAAATAATATTTCAATAGCGCTTTTGTTGTTGTTTTCAAATTGCTGATTTACACCAATCAAGTTTCTAGCCATCTATATTCATCGTTTTTCCTAAATAATTTACAAAAATAAAAGTGTACAAACACAAAAGGCTTATTCCATGTAAAAGTGGACATGAGGGGAAAAAAAGCCTATAACTTTTTTTTGCAAAATGACAGGTATGTGTGTCCTCTTTAAAATGGGCCTATTCTTTATACATTTCATCATAATCCTCAAGAAAATTTCTTTAGTTTTTGGCCAAATTTTGATATTTTCATAACAAAAAGATGATTTTTTAAATTAATTTTTTCAAACCATTTACAACTGTTTACTTAAATTTTCTAGCTAAAAATGGGTAAATTAAAGTTCAAATTTACACCAGAGGTTGTGTCAAATGTTTAAACTGATCAGACTTTCACGCTTCAGCGCACGTCTTAAACCTACAAAACCAAGTTTGTTCATTTTAAAGTACACCTATTCACAAGACATCAGAGATTGCAGAAGTCAACTTAAAATATTATTTACTTGCAAATTCATCTAAACATGTAAATCAAGTTGAAGTCGAAAAGTCATATCTACTATCAGGTACTACAATATAAAAATAACATTAAATCATTTAATAAGATCAAGTTTTTCGGACAGTGGATAATTGCTTCTTAATATTCTTCCCTAACGATGGTATGGCCAAAAATCATCAACATATATTGTAGTAGACCTATATGCATAAAGTTATGGCGAAGAACACATTTTGCTTGGTATAACGCAACAGAGCCACTGCAATGATTCGAATTTAAAGGAATTTTGGTTTGGAATGATTTTGTGATCAAGTGTTTTAAATTTGGATTAATTCAGAAGCTACTGTTCGTAGGTCAAATCATTTTGCACCAAATTGTGCCAATTAAGCTTCAAGCAGGGGTTTTAAGTTCTAAAATCTTTCAGCGGGGGAGTATCCTTCCTGGCCCAGACACCTGCCTGGCACCAGAAGCATCTCTGAAAACTTTAGATATTGTGTTCCATGTAACAGTGGCGTAGCCACACATTTTCATCAAGGGGGCAAGGCGGAGCAAAGATTTTTTGAAGGGGACAACTCCCCGGATGAGTAGACACAAAATGGTACACCCCAATTTTTTTTTATCTTAGCCTGTAAGTAAAAATGACATTTTTGGCTATTTTTTAAACAAGGAGTAAATTTCCTCCTCCTCTACGGAAAAGGGTGGCAATTGAGTGTGAACTGACGGTACTGAGGTAAAAAATGGACCATTTTTGACATGCTCCAGAAAGGGAGAGTAAACTATTTGTAATTTCAAATTGACCTGTACTTTCTTGATTTTTTTTCAGGTGGAAGAGAGGGGGGCAAGGCTACTTTCATGGGGCAATGCCTTTGCTACACCACTGCCGTGAAAACTTTGCATCTTTTTTTAAATATTCGAACAAATATCCGTGGTAAAAAATTGCTTTTTCTACATGTCTAATCTAGCTCAATTGCTCGATTTCTAACGCTAGCATAACAAATAGAAATTTAAAAAACAACCATGACGTTATTGCCAAATGTATGTAAAACAAACCTGGTGTCATAAAAATAAAACACAATTTACGTGTGGACATGATCACAAGTTCTCAACCTTTATCATGTTAATATTTATTATATTATTTATGTATTTATTTTTTTTATTTATTTTAAGTGTTGTTCTTGCTTATTACATAGGGCTAGTATTGACAAGAATTTTGTCGATAATATAGTCGACAAAATTAATTTCATTCTTTACCGGCAGGCCTGTTTCTATATCGACAAAATACAGAGAGGACTGAAATTTACGAAAAAAATAAAATAAAAAAAAACATTTATATATACGTTTTGAAATTTTCAAATCGATCCTGCGTATAATATTAACTTAGTACGCGTCATTACAGGAAGTTCATGCTTTGCATATTGCGATAATAAACGATACACGTGAATTATGGAGCGTTAACACTTAAGTGGTCAAGGTCCTCCAAATGCCCGTTAGTGGTCAAGGGGGGGGGGGGTCCATATGGACCCAAATACCGACAAACCGCTTTCGCGAAAGAATTTTACGTTGAAACTCTGGTCACGAGTAAAGTACTTCAAAAGAACTAAACAAAGAAAAAACATTGAAAATCGGACAAGCTGTTTCAAAATGGCGGCAAAAACAACATTGTCTGTGGCGCGTCAAAATATTCCCGCCAAAAATTTGAAAACTCACTTCCCAATGGAATTTTTCTATAAAATTTGGCTCATATTTGCAGTTTGTAAGTACAAATACTCGTACATTCCTGAAATAAAATTTGAAAAAAGTTGTTTGTTTAAGAATTTATGGTCAAAACAAATTTGAAGAGCGCCCACAAAAATGCTTATTTATGCTAATTAGCATTGGAAGGGGTGGGTCGATTTGAATTTTTTTGCCACAAAGTGAAGGGTATGGTTAAGTTAGACAAATACATAGAGGGGCGATGAAAAATTGCTTCACCAAATGTTGGGTCCATATGGACCCCCTCCCCCTTGACCACTTAAGTGTTAAGATTACGTATCTGTCGCTACGTATCTGTATGAATCTTTTCTTTAAAATTCTTTTTTGAGAAAATTGGTTTTCTTACAAACTTGATCTTTACACTAAATTAGGAGCTCTACACATACTACACTGTGGTATAGTATTTAAGCTCACAGTACCGCGTTTTGCGAGAAGGCAGAATGTACATAACAGAGCCTTACTTCGTTGCAGGGCCTTACTTGTGATTCTGTTTGCGCGAGTGTACGTGGTTGACTTTCTGACACGCACCTAAATTCTAGCAATTCTAACTGGCAAATACATGCAAAGGATACATTTTATGTACAGAAAATGCATTATGTATCATTTAAATTATTCAGTGCCAGGTTTATTTTGGCCACTGTCCAGAGCCAGACTAGAATTTTAATATGGGTCCCAATATTTTGGAACAATTCATATAAATTCAACATGCTGGTCTCACATTGTCCAAAGTTATCATTGATCATTGGTAAATGAATGAATGAATGATTGAAGTTACAAGAGGGAAAGAACGAGACTTGTTGAGTTTAATGATTAGCATATAAAAAAATCTTGCTCGATTTGTAATGATAATACAGATTTTTTAAAGTTAAAAGAGCCCGCCGGAATTTTAGGTGAGCTGTTTTGCTTTTAGTGACATTTCGAAGGGGTAGGCAAAAGAGTCCCAGAAAAGTAAGAAATGAGTAACATAAGAAAACTCTTAAATGTTTTAGAGCTCACTGACAAATTTCTGTCACTGCTGTTTGATGGGTTTATGTATTAATTTTCCTTGACAAAAATGCACAGTTAAAATAAATGCTTAACCCTCGTCTAACCAAGCTCTAACACGTCTAACCAGGGAGGGGGTTGTTACAACCCTCCCTGAATTGTTTGAACGGAACCCCCTATGAACTTGGTTTTGCTATCAATAGATAGGTATGGTCCTCCCCTATCAAACGATTAGTCAGTTTTCTTATGTAATTTCGCTGGCTATTTATGGGGATTAGGAAAACTATACATTTTCTGAAAGCTTATGGTATACCGAGCTTGAAAATCAATGTTGGCATTTTTTTCAATGTTGGTATAGCGGTCATTTTGAAATTCAAAATGGCTGCCAATTTTCAACTTTTCTTTATCATAACTCATGCATTAATTACTATAAGAAATTCATTCTTTTGGTCCAACTAGTATTTATAATCCCTAGAAGTTCATATGGGATGATTGAACTGTATATCTGACCCCAAATTATGTCACATGTATATTTCTAATTCAATATGGCTGCCAAAATGGCCGCCAAAATAGCAGATTTTCATTAAAATTGACCAAAACAGTCTTTAAAATGGATGATATCATAAATAATCAAAAGGAAATAATATTTAGGGGTGCAAAACGATCATTTGCACCTAATTTTATTGTACGCTTGCATTAATTTCAAAATAGCGCCTGTTCTGGGATCCAAAATGGCCGCCAAAATATGTTTTCATGTGCAGAAATGGGTTAGAGACACTTTAAAACAGTATCAAAAACACCAGATTATCAAAATAATCGACATAAAATGGCTTTGTAAGTAACAATTGGAACATTTCTTCCCAGATAAGGGTGTTAGTATGATTCAAATCCAATATGGAGCCTCTGTTGAGATCAAAAATGGCCGCCAGAATACGATTTGATGTTCAAAATTGGGTTAGAGGCACTTTGAAACAGTATCAAAAACACAAAATGTTCGCAATAATGGTTGGTAAATGGCTTTGTGGGTAAAGTATGAGCATTTCTTCCCAAGTAAGGGTGTCAGCATGTTACAAATATCAATATGGAGCCTGTGTTGAGATCCAAAGTGGCCGCCAAAATATGTTTTCATGTGCAAAAATGGGTTGGAGGCAATTCAAAACAGTATCAAAAATACCAATTGTTCAAAATAATCGACAGAAAATGGCTTTGTTAATAACAATGGGAGCATTTCTTCCTAAATAGGGGTGTTAGCATGTTTCAAATCCAACATGAAGCCTGTGTTGAGATCCAAAATGGCCGCCAAAACAGGATTTTTATGTGCATAATTGGGTTAGAAGCACTTTGAAACATTATCAAAAACACTAAATATTCAGAATAACTGTTGGAAAATGACTTTGTGGGTAACAATAGGAGCATTTCTTCCCAAATAAAGTACTAGGTGTCAGCATGTTTCAAATTAAATATGGAGCCTGTGTTGAGATCCAAAATGGCCGCCAAAACAGGATTTTTATGTGCATAAATGGGTTAGAAGCACTTTGAAACATTATCAAAAACACTAAATGTTCAGAATAACTGTTGGAAAATGACTTTGTAGGTAACAATATAGGAGCATTTCTTCCCAAATAAAGGTGCCAGCATGTTTCAAATTAAATATGGAGCATGTGTTGAGATCCAAAATGGCCGATAAAATATGATTTTTATGTGCAAAATTGGGTTAGAAGCACTTTGAAACAGTATCAAAAACATTAAATGTCCAGAATAATTGTTGGAAAATGACTTTATGGGTATCAGTTGGAGCATTTCTTCCCAAATAAAGGTGTAAGCATGTTTAAAATCCACTTTGGAGCCTGTTCTAAAGTCCAAAATGGCTGCCAGAATATATTTTTGTGTGTAAAAATGGGTCAAAGGTTCTTCGAAACAGTGTCAAAAACACTAAATTTGACTTTGAAAAGGTATCAAAAACACCCAAGTACAAAGTGTACAAAACATTAAATGGTAAGTAACTTTGATTGTAACAATAGAAACATTTCTTCCCATTAAATGTTGATAGCATATATTTAAAATCTATTATGGAACCTGTACTGTCAGTGTGAACCAAAATTTTATAACATTATAAATATTGGATTTTAAACGTGCTTACAACCTTTCTTGGGTAAAAATGGTACCGTAGTTACACTTAAACATGTCAAAGCTGCTTTCTTTGAAAACTTGGTGAATTTTATATAGTTTTAAACTTCTTAAACCCATTATTGTTCATAAAAAATGCTCCATACTGGATTTGAAATATGCTCACTCCCTTTTTTGGGATGGAATGTTTTTATTGTTACCTCAAATGCTACTTTACATCTATTATTTTGAACATTTGCTGTACTTGATACAGTTTAAACCTCACTTTTACCTATTTTAATGTATGAAGTTGTTTTGGTGGTCATTTACATTGATATGTTACTTTAAATCATTTTCATGCATGAAATTGTATTTTGACGGCCATTTTGAATCTCAATACAGGCTCCATAATGAGTATGAAACATGCTTACATCATTATTTTGTAAGAAATGTTCTTAATAGTACCCTTTAAGCCATTTTCCATTGATCTTTCTGAAAATATTTGGTTTTTGATACCGTTTCAAAGTCAATTTAAACAATTTCGTGCATACAATTGTATTTTGACAGTCATCTTGGATCTCAGAACAGGTTCCATGAAAGATTTGAAAAATGCTTGCACTCTTATCTGTGATTGAATAATCCTCTGGGTATCCTCAAAGCCATTTTCCATCAATTATTTTGAACGTTTGGTGTTTTTGATACTATTTCAAAGTTACTTTTAACCCATTTTTGTGCCTAAAATCATATTTTGCCGGCAATTTTTGGATCTCAGAACATGCGCCATTTTGAAATTTTATAAATGTTAACACTCTTACTTTGGAAGAAATTTTTATCTTGTTACCCTTAAAGCCATTTTCCGACGATTTAATACTTTGAACATAAATTTTTGTGTTTTTGATACCATTTTAAAGTCATTTTAACCAATTTTTGTGCATAAAATCGTGTTTTGGCAGCCATTTTAGATCTCCGAATAGGCTTCACATATTGAATTTGAAACATATTAACACCCTTATGTAGGAAAAAATGTTCCTACTGTTGCTTTTAAAGCCATTGTCCATTGATTATTTGGAACATTTGGTGTCATTGATACTGGTTTGAAGTTCTCTAACCAATTTTTGCACATAAACCATATTTTAGGATCTCAGAACAGGCGCCATTTTGAATTTGATACAAGCTTACAATACAATTGAGGGGGAAACATGTTGTTGTGACCCTAATTGTTATTTCCTGTTGATTATTTATGATATCAGGCATTTTTATAGGCTTTTTTTGTCAATTTTCATGAAAATCGGCTATTTTCGCAGCCTTCTTGGTGGTCATCTTGAATTTGAAATATGAATATTTACCCA
This sequence comes from Ophiothrix spiculata, assembly GCA_000969725.1. Lineage (NCBI taxonomy): Eukaryota > Metazoa > Echinodermata > Ophiuroidea > Amphilepidida > Ophiotrichidae > Ophiothrix > Ophiothrix spiculata. Next base: position 4,331 of record JXSR01S014306.1, on the reverse strand, counting down.
ATGTTGGGTAATTTCACTATCTTTACAGTGTAAGTATGTTAATTGGACTCTATGCCCCAAAAAACATATGTTTAGACACTAAAACAATTTTTCTAGGTGCTTTAGAAGCCAAGATATAGGAAATTATATATTGAAAATGGCGGCCATTTTGAAAATCCAAAATGGCCGCCATAACGTTATTTTAAAAAATGCCAACATTGGTTTTTAATATCAGTGAGCCTTTAACTTCAGAAAAATGCAAAAATTAGCAAATCCCCACAAAAAGCCAGCGAACCACCCCCTGAGGACATACCAACCCTGACTAGATACCAAGATCACAAAAATCGGCCAAGGCGTTACGTAATTATGACATCATAAAGGTCGAAAATCGGAAAAATCTGAATTTTGGCAAAAATGGCCATCAAAATCAATTGTTTTTCTAAATAATGGAATTTCATCGGTTTTTTTGCATATAACGGAGGGAAATAGCAATTCTAACAAACCCTGCAAGTTTCAGCCTTATAGCATGCGTATTTTTTTCAAAATGGCGATTTAAAATGGTCAAAAATGTCGCCAGGTTGCAACCCCCCCCCCCCCTACACCCAAACTTTGACGGCCTACCCTAACCCCACCTTAGGTGGTACCCCCCTATTTTTTCATCAAAATGACCGCAAAGGAAGTAAAAAAGATTACCCAAAAGCCTGGAGTCGGTTGCTTTTGTGCGTTTTTATGCTGCGGGGAAAACCTTAGGGGGGGGGGGTTGCAACCCTGGTTAGACGAGGGTTAAGTTAATTATGGAATTTGGTGTTGAATTGTGATATTTGTTTCCATAATTTAATATATTTATAAATTTCCCCCAAAAATGTTATTTTTAGATCAAAATACATCATTTTTAGCCCATATTTTGAGATTTCATTATTAGTGGCGCTATTCATTTTTCTGAAATTAATTACATGCATATTACATAAACTAAATATTTAGTGTATAAATTTAACATGAATAGAATTTACCTGGCATTGTCTATTTGGCTAGTTAAATTCAAAATCAACAGAGGGCGCTACATTTTGGCTAGTTAAAATCATTAATGTCAAGCTAGTTAAATTAAGGTTGCTCAGGGTAGTTATTTTTTCAAGGTCAAGCTAGTTAAAATCATTATGGTCTGGCTAGTAAACTTAAGGTTGCTTAGCTTTGTTATTTTTCAAATAAATGTCAGGCTAGTTAAAGTCATTAAATCAGGCTAGTTTTTGTAATAAGTATAAGCATAATGCTTATGCTTATAAACATCGGGAAATTTGATGCAAGTTGACCGCTAAACGACTTTCAGGATCATTCATAATCATGAATTCCAGTAGGCCATAATCAGCGGAAACTGAATAATTTAGATAAAGACTCCATACAATATGATCTTAAAAATGTCCATTCTGTTTTATGTCATCATGCGCAAATGTGAATGTGAAATGATCCCCTATAAAATGAAATTCTGAAACAAACGACGGCTAACCGTATCAGTTTCAATTACAACCCCAACTGAGAAAATAACTAGCCCCAGCAACCTTAATTTGACTAGCCTGACATTGAAAAAAAAATACCATGCCTAAGAAACCAATTTTGAAGTGGTTTACCTTCGTCTTCCTAAATTCCATTGCACCACAACGCAAAACAAAGCAACCCTGAACATAAGGGTAATTATTACATTTTTTGCGGTCATTTGAACGAAAACTTAAGATTTGTTTATAGTAGGCAGTCAAAGTCCGGGGGTAGGGGGTGGTTGCTACTTCGAACAATTTAAATGGCTATTTTGAAAATATCTGCATGGTAGGGACTTGGAACTTGTATTATAATACATGTATGACATATTAGAATTGTCGTTTTCTTAATTTATTAGCAAACAAAAACTAACAAACAAACAAAAACACCAACGGAAGTCCGACATTTACAACTTTCATAAAGATTTTTTTTAAAATCGTCCATTTTGCCAAAAGTCGAATTTTCGGTGGGAAATACTTTGTGACGTCAAAATTACGCAACGCCTCTACCGATTTTCATAATCTTGGTATCAATTGAAAGAGGAGAGCCTTTCCTATAATATGTGTACCGCCGCAGCAAAAGGGTCCAGTTGTCGGCTCGTACATGTTGCTCCTTGTAGCATATCTAGTGTATGGTATTTGTATACATCAGATATGCTACAATGAGCAACATGTAGGAGTCGACAACTGGACCCTTTTGCCGCGGCAGTACACATATAGTACCAAACAATATTACTTTGAGGCATGCAAAGTTTAACATTAGGGGACCGCCTCAGGAAGACGTGTTACAAAAAATGGCTCAGGAAGACGAGGGTTAAATTGATTTGATTATCTATTTGCAACCAGGTAGCACAGTTGTGACCATTGGTCTTTTACCAACAAATGACATCAATCGACGAGTACTGTAAAATGTACTGAAATTACTTCCACCAAAGCGTTTTTCTTGATTACTTTTTAGCAAATAACAATTCTTTCTTGTTTGTTCAACTTTAAATATTTAATACATATCAACTGATTTTGTTCTTTTTTCTCTCTCTCTTTTCTTCAGTTTGTGGGATCTAAAGAAGTTTCCATCTGCAGGAATGATCATTTTTACAGTAGCCTCCACATTTTGCGAACATATTACACTGTATGGCTTTTATCCTTCATTGAAACATCCTGTTACCAACAAATCTATTCCTTTTCATTATTATGATCGAAATATTGCCAGTTTTACCAATGGTGTGCATAATTTCAGTGAGGAATATCAGCTATTTACCAAATTAAGCGCAAGTGGACAGATACGCCTTGTAGAAACTCAGTGTCAAAATGGTTAATACTAGCATAATCAGCGAGGTGAAGTTGGATTGGACATTGGTCATTCAAGTTAACAAAACAAAGTAGAGCTCCTGTGCCTAAAACCAATTAAGGGTGTCCGAGAAAAAAGGAAACCATGATTTGCGCCCTCTGTTTTCTCACACGCTTGATTGATTTGTAAAACCAAGTACCTAGTTTAAGGGTACGGTCCCCTTTTATGTCTCGCTTGGCTGAACGTCAAGGTTACTGCACATTTTGGCGTACTTATACATGTCTGATCATCACAATTGTTGGCGTACCTATAAGATAGAGTCTTTAGTTTATATATGAACCTTTACTAATGATTTCATGTCCATGATCAAGGTCAAAATTGCGTCAACAGAATTCTTCGAAAAAGTTAACGCCTTTTTGCCGAAACTTCATAATTTTAAGCACTTCGATAATCCGATTTCATTAAAATTTTAGCAGGTTAAATATCAATGTTTGAAAATGGAATTATGTATGTTTTGGATCACTCATGGTACCATTAAACATCCGGAAAGACATTGACAATGACGATCAAGGTGTGTCAGTTTGCATTCGAATTTTCCATTGTGGAAATTTGCCATATTTTTCGACTTAGCTATAGTCAAAATTACTCTATTAACCATTAATGTATTTTTTGTTTCATTTTCAGTAAGTTAACATCGAATAACCAGGTCTTTTTCATCGACAAGTTGGGCAAAAACGAGGAAAAATCAAACATGCACTTTTGAACGGTTAAAGTTTTAAACTCATTTTTTAAACATGTTCTTTACAAGTTACATGTCCGAAAATGAGCTCTAAGGTTAAAATCACAAAATAACATGTAAATATATATTTTGTACTCACATCAGCATCATCCGTGGCAAAAAAATGATTTTCCTATATAATTCCATTAGCAAGATGGCGTATCTGTCCTGTTGTCTTGTTATCCAATGTCTGTAAAACAACTTTCCAGTAATTGCGTCTTCCAATTTGTTGCAAACTCTTCATTAACTATAAGCATGCATTTAAATGTGTGCTTTAATTAAATAGTGAGTTTGTATTACGCGCCCAAATATCCGCTAGTCTAGAAACATTCAACAGTGAAAACAGGTAACCTAGCTGTTATAGACAATCAATTCAATTGATGCATTGACCCCAAAAATAATTAGACCAAAGTATCGTCAGATTCGTCACACTAAAAAAATATTTGTCTATCTAACATTTCGACAACATTTAGAAAATTAAGAAAAACAGTTTATTTTTCGTAGTTTTTGAACATGTCATGTTTAACAACTTGATGATACACTCTAAAAATGAAAAGAGTGAACAGTCACTCTTTCTTGGAGTGAATTTTGTTTCACTCGAAAATGGTGGCATTTCAGTCATTTCGTTTGAAATCGAACGTGCTTTTACTCTTGCTTTAAGATATACTTAACTCTATAAAACTGCCAATCTTTTAAGGATTGATCACTTACCGACACCACTCTTCTAGTGTCAGTGACCAATCTTTAAAAAAGTGGTGGC
>JXSR01S014305.1:0-11546 GCA_000969725.1 Ophiothrix spiculata | reverse complement strand
GAGAATTTTAGTTTGTTTAAATTGACCAATGCATTCAAAAGTTACAACCGTTTAAGTAAAGGTACCCAATTTTGATTTCGAACACATTTGCTTCGACATGATCCTGTACAGCAGTGGAGTGGGTAACATCTTATTATTGTGCATTGATGAACTTGACGCTGCATTCAAAATGTTAAATGGGCACGTATTGTGAAAGATATATTGAAGAAGATTCAATGCTGGCTGCAGATCAAAGTACTGATAGTCAATGGTCATTTCTGATACCAGTGCGCAATCTTGACAAGCAATGCCAGGAGATAAATCATGGCTCAACAATGTAGCAACCGGCACTGCATTGGCATTTTGTTGCAATTAAGTATTGATACCAGACTCATACTCCGGTTGAAGATCGCCGTCTGTTTTGTCTGTACTTAACAAATGCCAAGCAGGTCTAATCAGCTCAAGATATTTGATATAAATACAAGACCACACAACTCTTTGTAACAGAAACAAATAAGGCAATGGAAGATCCTAATCCGGTTGATTCAACAAAACAACAACCGAATTAGAAGAGGGTTTTTTTTGAGAGAGAGATCTGAACATTACCTCAAGAATCAACACACTACCGATATTTCACAGTCAACATTCAATAGCTTATATTGTTTTCTTGTTGTTGTATATATTTCCGTAGACGTAGCAATTGAAAGTGACAACAACCCGGCAACAACCTTTGTTACCAGTATGCACGTTAACCAAAAAAAGCATAGTTTGTTCGCCGTTCAAATTGGGTACCTTCACTCAAATGACTATAACTTAAAAATGCTTTGTCCGATTTCAACACAACAAATTTTCTATGAAAGCTATTGAAATATGACATCTCATACATGAAAAATTTTGCAAAAGAATAAAAGGAACTGGTTATATAAAATCACTGATTAGATTACACTTTATTTTGACTCACCCTGTTTACACAAGATGTTAAGATTTCTCTCCTCTTACGCAGTATTGAGTACGGTAAATATTAGTAGTAAATTGCTTAAACATAACAAAGTTGTCTCATTTTATTTTTTAACAATTTATTTAGATATTTTATAGAAGATGACATATTAGACAGAGTACCAACATCATTTCTAGTACTTGGAGTATTTTATTTATCTCTTCAATTATTCGGAGTTATATTTCTGTTTGATCCGCCTTCAGATAAAGTTACATCGGTAAGATTATTAAAATCTACCAAATACGGTAATATTATGATTTAATCTACACTCTTAGAAAGGAAGGATCAAATATGAGACAAAAAGGATCAATTTTGATCATTTTTAGGTATCACATATGAGCTTACCCTTTAAGGATCAAAGTGATCCAAAAATAAGGATCAAAATTCTTGATCCGAAAAAAGGATCAAATATTTCTTATAAAAAAGATCTGCCTAAAATAAAAACATCTCACTGAAGTGACCCTAGCAGGGTTTGAACCCACGCCGCATGTACACCGTGTAATTACGAGACCAACGCTCTAACCACTCGACCACGGAACAGGCAGTTATCAAGTGTGATGAAATCATCGTATTTATACCATTGTCTACATTCCCTGCTATGTAGTGGGTATAGGGTGTACTCAAATATGAAACAAAAGATCACGTTAGATCCAAACGCGGTATCAAATATGAGCTCATCCTTTCCGTATCAAAGTAATCCAGAAATATGGATCAAAACTTTGATATTGTAATCAAAAAGGATCAAAATAAAATGATCCTAAAACCGGATCAAAAATGATCCTGGTGAATTTGATCCATTTGTATAAATTGATCCGAAAAAGGATCAAAACGATCCACGTTGGATCAAAAGTGACCCTTAAAGGATCAAAATAAAATAATCCGGAAAACTACTCGTATATTTGATCCCGGCCTTCTAAGAGTGTAGTATAAGTACCATATCATGATATATGAAGTGAAGAAAACGGGGAGGTTCCTTTAAGATTTCGAGTTTGTTAATGATTATTTAGGAAAAGTAGACCTATTTATAGAACGATAACTACTTTAACGTTTGTCACTTTTTAAATCTGTTTGATACTGCTTAGCTTTCTGACACAACCAGTTAAATAGATTGCAAAAAGAATGAGAAAGAAATGCTACCCCGTATTTTGTCCTTGATTGGTAATAAATATTTACATATATGGTTAAAAGGATTTAAAAGCTGTGTACGTAGAATGAAAGGTTTAGGGGGTTTGTGCACGTGACATACCTTTTACAGCAACTAGGCACACATCGTTCACAAAGAATCTTTTTTCAAATTTTACAAAAAATGAAAACAACCTTTTTGTTGTCTTTTATCAATTCTATAAGTTATTTGACCAGATTCCAAACATGAAAATCAAGTTATTCTTTAAACAAATGACACTAAAGATGATAAATATTGCTGTTTGGAAATATGAACGTCCACATCACAAACGTTTTACTGACCGATATTAACCCGATGACCGAAGTTGCTTCGCTTTATGGTAAACTAATTTTTATCATAAGCAAATATATTCAAAAATGATTTATTATCACCGGATTTATTTCTCTGAAACTAGATTTGTCCTAGTATGTGGAAGTAATTTGTGATCCTAACATAATTGTATAATCTCATCAAGGAGTTTTTCAGTCCAGTTCATTATTTTGTTAACTCATCAGCTTGAATAAATATCAGATCTCGTGACTCAGTACAGAACAGGTGCGTAGACTTAAAAAGTTTGTGCTGCCCTTGTCTCTATATCGAGCACCCAGTCTGATGAACGTTGTTGTTAAAAAATGTCTTAGCAAAAAGGAGCAGGAGCAGCGATAAATGATGTCCATTGAAATTCCGAAATATGAGTAATATGTAAAGCAACTATGTTGTGAACAGAAGTTTAAATTATTGCACTCTGTTATAAACCAACACGCACGAAATCTAATTAAAAAGTTCGTTTTCAATTGAATCTAATCTAAAATTATTCCATTATGACAAACTAACAATGTTTGAAATTGGGATGGAATGACGGATGGTCAAAATCAACTGAAAAGGTATAGTTAATAATTTTGCTATAAACGTGTGTTAGTTCAACTATTTCTCTTTTTGTTACAGAATAAAGATGAAGAAATGGAATTATTAGTTACTAAACCACATAATAATAATGAATTAAATAATGGCATACAGGCTGTAGATAAAGAAGAAGAACCCAATTTATCTCTTAAGGAGGTTCTCCGGACACCATCGTTCTGGAATCTGTGGGCTACATTTGCATGTACAGGACTGTGTGTAACATTTATTCCATCATTGTACAAGGCAAGTAGTTATTTCAAGGAATCGCTATATGAAGAGTTACTTCCAAACCGCGTTAAGTCCAATGGATATCAATATTGAGATTTTGCATATACTTCTTGAACTCGTAAAATGACAACTTTTAGTCTTTACTTGAGGTACGTACCTCATTCCATTGAGTATCGTTAAATGGAACATTTCTTACCATTGCACTCACAACCAGTACTGAGGTACGAGAAAAAAGGTTTAATTTTTTTTTGTATGCATAGAAAGTCGGCACAGACCGTCGTTTCGAGATGCTCATGAATATTCATGAATTTGAGACACAAATTTAAACAGGCCCATAAACTCATCCAAGTAGATCATAATTCAAAACAATATTGCATATAGATGTAGAAATGTTGTAAAAACACCCTGAAATCCAAAATAATTGAAATTTTGCGAAATATATATGATCATTTGCATAGGTCCTAAGTACTGGATGCTCATAACATTCATTATTTGTATATTTAACACTCAATTGCCATCTTAAGTGGGTTAGGTTTTTAATAGTTCTCCACTTGATCCAAATTTTTACAGGCCTTCGGTCAGACTTTCATCAGGGACGACTTTTTCTTGGCAGTAGTTGGCGGTGTTAGCTGTATATTTAACGCTATTGGGCGGGTTATTTGGGGGATATTTGCAGATGCATTTTCTTATAGAGTGAGTATTACCGGTGTAATATGAATGGAAGTCCCCCGTTCTTATTGTCCGGGGTGTGCAGTAAAGTATAGGCTAACAACTCTCACGCAACATTAGTTTCACGCTTTATTCCGTTATGGTCTATGGAAGACGGACTATCATTTCAGAGGGACTACGATTACTTTCACACCGGTGTAATGAAATACAGCGTCCGTGTGACTGAAATGTCCTAGCTACTATTAAATTGTGTAGAACGTACTTGTACATGTACGATCAATAAATCATCGATTGCGACTTATTCCGTGTAGTTCAATTAGACCCGGACTGCTGGTTATGGGGGACACTCAGTCTCATTAGACCGGTATAACTATTTTTTACAAAGTGGTAGTAGCAGATTTTCTTCAAACTTGTCTCAAAATGTTCCTTTCGCAAATGTGTCTTCATTAAGTAATAGTTTAAGTGCCTTAAACTAGTAGTTGCTATGGTATCAGGCAAAACAAAGTCCCTATTTACCATTGCATTGGAACCTGCAGCCCGAAGTCTACTTTAATCTGTAACTATAGCAACAGTACATCTAAGCCATTGCTAAATATTGCTTTGTGTGAATAGTTTTGTGACCATTTAGAAAAAAAAAAAAATCCGACGATTTTGAAAATTTTGTCTCCCATAGGGCATAACCCCTGATATGACCTTTCATGTTTTTTTGATATAACTCATTAGGAGATGGGTAAAAGTATACTTATTTCGTTTCTTTGTTGATGAGTGGAACCCCGGTTTTGGGGGTGCATTTTCGTAATTGTTGGTATATTGATGGGTGGGGTTTCTTCACAGACCCAATGCGCCCAATTGCAAAATTGGGTGTATTTAGGAAAACATTGCCGAAAAAACACAAAATTTTCCCAAAATTGGGTGCGTTTCTAGAAAAATTGTATAGAGATGGGTCACAAAATTACGCTTTTTGAGGTATATAGATGGTCAAAATTCTGAAGTCTACTTTGAGCATCCCCGTACAATTTTTTTAAGAACCCCCCCCCCCCCGGAGTGGAACACAATAGAATGGTTTTTAACATGATTTAACCAATTTTGAAATTGCCCCCTGCTTTGGCAGCCATTTTGTTTTATGCAAATTAATCATTGTTCCACCAAGTAGATTTTTCTAGATTTTTGATCTGTTATATATCTGTTGTATATGTTTGTCTAATATTATCCTGTAAATATCATTACTTTTGCCATTTGTTTTACTATGGCTTTAATTTTCATTATAATGATTAGCCTACCAAATATTATTAGATTTTAGATCATAATCCGATATATTTTTCAAACTTTTTTTTTAAATTTTAGTTGCATGCAGAGCAATTATAATTTACTGCACATTGTATGTTACGTCATGATGCGAACCTGAAGCCCGTGTTTTTCTCTCATTTTACAGACAGCAATGTTAATTGAGTGTGCTTGTTTAACCGTTCTAGTTTTGACATTAATATTTACGACATACGGCGGGAAAGTGCTGTTTTTTGTATGGATATGTGTCATATTTTCATTTATTGGCGGAAATTTTACTTTATTTGCAACTGCCGCAGCCAAGTAAGTAGTAAAATAGTCCGGCCACAAGCATTAGCAGTGGGACAAAATTCACAAGACTAAGATATAAAGTTTATGGTAATGAATCACTAGCAGATCAATATCTCTATCCGCTACACTGAATTCGCATAAAGAATGGAAACATGGTTTTGAATACTTTACTTTCAATTAGACAGCATGTATATGCAAGACTGACCATCGGAAGGCCTGTGTTGAGGCTATGAATACCTGACAATAGTAAATGATGAACGGTGGGTTGACTTGATTTTATTTGTGTAAACAAGTTAAAGTTGTTAAAAAAAATCAGAAACCCAATTATTTCGGTGTCTTTACTCTTAAATAAATCTATTGAACGTTTAAAATGAAAATAAGAAGTGAAGAAAAAAAAAAAGATTGCCCGCGGACTCGAACCCGGCCCAGAAAATGATATGACGTTGGTCTGATACTAATAAGTCATGCACGGCGCTTTAGCCCGCTAGGCCGCACTTCTCGATGTGAGCTCATGTGAATTTAATGTTACTTATAGTACTATACAAGTTAGGCCAAAACGATACCCCGTGTCGCTCTGTTTAATTCTGGTAGTTACGCTTGCGCGATTCATGAGGTCTTTGGACCGGTATATTGTGCATAGTAATTACCTATCGCGCTGTGCAGTATGTTATGCAATGCTGGCGATAGAAATTATTAATGAGGACTTCATTCGATGTAGCTATTGTTTTGTACATGTAATGTAATTCCGAATTTCGTCATTTTGGAGAATCAACTCAATTGATTTTTATGCAGTTGGTATCAAATTAATTCTTGATTAGTATAGTAACTCGGCTTGGTCATAAGATTGTACTAATGATAAAATAATTCAAAAAACATACCTAGAACGACTATGCAGTTACGATATTCATCTGCAAACACATTTTTAGCATTGAAAATAATGTGAAATAGATACAAATTTAATCAGTTTTTACTCGGAAATAAAACAAATCACAAATTAAGTTGAAGCATTCCGTGAAAGAATAGATAGTCAAGTGATAATTTATCCAACTTAAAACGGTTTGCTATCGGTTAATTCTATAAAACAAGCGCTTCCCTTGGGCTTTCTACCACATGAAATCTCACGGTAAAAGATAGGAATCAGAGGTGGGCGGAGCATACAGTCAACTTCTTGAATCGATATCGTGACGTCAAAATGGAAACATTTCTATAGCTGTGGCTGCTTTCAAGAGACTTTCGTCACACGTGGTGATTCCTTATAGTACAAAGGAGTACATTTAGCGGTGAGCACCGGAATAATGTCGCGATATCAGGTGTTTCTAAGGCTTGTGCGGCGGACTATAGTCCGTATATATTAAAGTCAAGCAGGCAGGGACTAATGCCAAGAGTACACTTTGATTATACAAGAATTATTGCCCAGTTTTACACAGTTTTATAGTCCGACAGGCATCGAGGGTTTCTATTACAAGTCCGGTAATAAATCGCACTCCTCAAATTGACAAAATTTACCAAAAAGGTATATTTTTGCTGCAAATTTGCCAAAAATTTCCTTTTTCCTGTAGGGCAAGGGTGGTTAAATCCAATTCGAACCATTTTTGCGGTTCCGTACCTTCTCAAGAAAAATCTTAGCTGCGGGCCTGGGTTCGAATTAGAGCACGGATTCGTCAGTCTTTGTATTCAAGACTTTAATATTCAGCTGAGAATTAATTACTATTGTCCTTGATTCATGAAGAATGTACGCTCATTCTACCATTTCAGCAGTTATACCTTGCAGCTAAGCACCGTGTGCGATATATGGCAATTTTAAACTAGTATCCCTGCATGGAATAGCAAAGGAACATGAACATTTCTAACTTACACTCTTAGAAAGCCAGAATCAAATATGAGACAAAAAGGATCAATTTTGATCCTTTTTAGGTTTCAAATATGAGCTTACCCTTTAAGGATCAAAGTGATCCTAAAATAAGGATCAAATATTTCTTATGAAAAAGATCTGCCTACAAATATCTCACTGAAGTGACCCTAGCAGGGTTTGAACCCACGCCGCACGTAAACCATGTAATTACGAGACCATCGCTCTAACCACTCGGCCACGGGACAGGCAACTGTCAAGTGTGGTGAAATCATCGTATTTATACCATTGTATACATTCCCGGCTATGTAGTTACTCAAATATGAGACAAAAGATCACGTTAGATCCAAACGCGGTATCAAATATGAGCTCATCCTTTCCGTATCAAAGTAATCCAGAAATACGGATCAAAACTTTGATATTGTAATCAAAAAAGATCAAAATAAAATGATCCTAAAACCGGATCAAAAATGATCCTGGTGAATTTGATCCATTTGTATATATTGATCCGAAAAAGGATCAAAACGATCCACGTTGGATCAAAAGTGACCCTAAAAGGATCAAAATAAAATGATCCGGAAAACTACTCGTATATTTGATCCCGGCCTTCTAAGAGTGTAAAATTGTGTCATAAGCTTTTGACGTATGAAGTTTCATTACTGTAGCATTTCATGAAGATTAGCAAACTTTTTATGTTTTTATTTGCCTATAATTTTTTAAAGAACATTTGGTACGGAACATGTAGGAGTTACCTTTGGTCTAATCTACACAGCCATAGCAGTGTCAGGTCCAATAGGCGTCGTGTTACCTATCACATTGTCCGATATAATTGGCTGGGAAGGAATGTTTGCAGTCATAGCAGGATTTTGTACGCTTGGTAAGAAAAAAGAAGTAAAAAATTAACCCAAATTATGGGGCTCTCCACACTAGCGAATCAATCGGTACTTCGCACATCTAGGGATCTAGATGCATCTAAGCTCATCAAGATCATACATGTAAGACTGAATTTCAGCAAATGATCATATGAGTAAAAGTGGGTGTGCGTGTACATAGTGTGTGTAGTTGCGTTATATCCACTCTGACGCTCACCCCAGCGTGTAGTTAGGTCCCTTAACGAAAAAGTCGTTACAAAAATGACAAATCTTCCATTTTTGGCACAGATGTTCAGTTCACCATACGATTTTCGAAAAAAACTGGCTCCAAAAAAATCGAGCTATTTTGGGGTCAAAAACTTGATTTTTGGTAAAAAAAATGTGATTTTTGCTATTTTGTACGTATAAGAAGACAAATTGTAGTTCTTTCTTTTAAAATTTACTTAAAAATATTGGATGCTTTTATAAAAGGTTACGGCTTAAATAAGTTGACATAAAACAATAAAAACAATAGAAATTTTTGAGCTAAAATACTTCATATCGCCGTTTCAGTTTGTAACGCTTCAAAATGCAAATTAGCTTCAAATTGATTGATCTTTAAATATGTGAAATGCGCTTGCAGAACTAAATGAAAAATAGTATTGTGATGGCTCATCACGGAAAGGAGGACTTTGTGACAGAACACTTTTCAAGAAACTGGTGAAAATAGACAGCAACAAATAAAGTTGCAAAAACCTCCTAAATTCTATGATGCGAAGCCTTTTAACAATCTCAGAAGTTGAAACCCACTGGCGTAACAACCAGGGGGCAGGGGAGACAAAGTGCCCCGTAAAGGCTCTCAAGGGGAAATGTCAGGGGGGAAGAAAGAAAAGAATTAAAGGGGAGAGAAAGAGGAAGAAAAAGGGATAAGAAAGAGAAGGAAAAAGAAGTGGAAAATGAGAAAAAGAAGAAGAAAAAGAAACAGAAAAAGGAAAAGGGAAAGAAAAGAAAAAAGGGAAAGAGAAAGGGGCTGTGAAAAAAGAATAGGTAAATTCATGCAGAAGGGCAAGCGAGGACAGAAAGAAGATATTAAAGGTTATAGGAAAAACAGCTCAAGGCCGCCGTTAGAAATTACAGGCACAGGGTGAGCCTGCGATAGATGAAAAGTAGGGCCACCCTGTTAAAAATTGCGCACACAAACTAGGGGGTCATTCGGTACACATCATAAACTTATGGGGTCATCCAGGTTTGAATATTTCAAAATGGGGGTCAATGAGGTAACACCCTCTGACTCAATCAGAAAAAAGTCATGTTCAAGTTCAAATTGCTATAAAATTACAAAATTGTTGAAAATGCGCGCACAGCGTGCAATAATGTATTCAAATTGACTTGAAACGTTATAAATTATTGGTACTGAGGAATGAATATGAAAAAAGGGTCATTGAGTATGATGACCATTAAAAAAGGAAGTCATTAACTATTCTAAGTTGATTTTAACTTTTCTGGCAAGAAGCCAAAATTAAAAAGGGAGTCATTTCGGAGGTCTATTCGGAGGAAAATTCTATATAACCGTATGTAAGTGCTTCACAGGGTTATGATCGTTCAGCCGATGCAACTGTTTCAGGAATAGAACAGAAGATTCGAAGAGCGGTACATACGTTGCCGAAAATGTCTTCATTTCAAACTTATTTCTTATGACTTTTGGTTCTTAAATTTTGATGTAATAATTATTCTTCTTCTTCCTTCCTTCCTTCCTCTTTTTATTTTCCCATTGTTACGGCCCCCAAGAGTCGGGCCCTGGGACAAATGTCACCTTTTCTCCACCTTCTCGGTGGGTCTGGGGCCAGACTTAATGACGTTGTGGAATTAACTGTCAATAATAAATGAGAGCTCTTTAGTGACTCAAAAGTGCCAGAAACCGAAAGCTTCCGAGGCTACGCCATTCAGTCCACCAATTATAGTAATTGCTCACGCTAAGTTTAACATCTTGGTCCTTTTGCCCCTCTATCCGGTCACAAACCTTACCCCTCCACACCCCAATGCATCCCACACATTCAGTGACATAAATTTCACACACTCGTTTGCCCTCTTTTTTGATAATTAAGATGTTTAATGTCAAATCGATTTCGCGCTTCGTTCGAAATTCAAGCAATTATGTCAATAATTTTCTTAATTAAGATTTGCCATTTGCCATATTTTGCAAGACAAACATTTATTACAGTTTTAGGTAAAAAAATAGGGATGTGGGAGGAGTAAGGAGAAGGGAAAAAAATCCGTCAGGGGAATTACGCCACTGTTGAAACCTATGCCGATATGCTATTATTACCAACATTAATTTATGGACACAATATTAGAAGATTTTAGAAAAATGTATTCATATATTTCAAACGGTATCAGAAAAAAATAATGGTCCTCACCCACGTTTATCCACAGCTTTTACCCCTTTATCTCGGGAAAATAATGTTTTGAGAAAATCGCAATTTTGTTTGTAAATTTCCCTTAATTTTTATTGTATTTTGGCTCCTTGAATGCCCCATATCTCAAAAACTAAGTCAAATTTTGCCATGTTTAACCTAAAAATATGATCCAAATTAAACGAAAACCTTGAAAAACTAAATTTCTATTTTTTGAGCGAAAAATGGCGTTTTTCACCCAAAATTAGGTCGATGTCTCTGGTGCCAGTTTGTACCGTGAAATACATGTCACACTGAATCTCTGTGCAAAAAATGGTAGATTTGTCATCCGTGTAACAAGATGGCCCCTGTTTGTTGATAAGGGACCTAACTAGTGTAAAAACGTGCCACTGGTGTAAAGTCAAATTGACGCGCAATCGTTTGAATACAATATGCACTTCTTACATGTACATCAATTTAGATGCATCTAGATTTGCCGCTCCCGTGTGGAGAGCCCCAATACTTCGTTATTTATGAATTAGAAAGATCATCATTTAAACAAACACACTATCATTACATTATTTTAAGATGTACTCGGGGATGTACTTAGGTTGATATCTACTGATCATGGACGTCTTTATCGATTCTTTTTCAGGATTTATTCTCACGTGGATGTTTAACGTACGAGGGCCATCGGGGAAACATATATGATAAGGAGTTGAGATTTCCCAACCTGTAATATTGCACAAACTAGATCGACTACCAAACAACTTACATTGCTCTTACCAAACAATATATGTACCTTGGTAGCAGTGTTGTTGCTACCATTTTTCATATACATTATCAAGGGCCAGATTTTACATCGACATGACTTGTATGGAGGGATCTAAGACATTACAAATGCTGCAAAGTTAATTTTTATTTAATTCTTATGAATTGG
>JXSR01S014304.1:9973-21432 GCA_000969725.1 Ophiothrix spiculata | reverse complement strand
TGTTTAAATTCAGCTATAGTGATTACTATATAGATTTCTTTTTTCAAAATGTCACCTTAATCATATTTCAGTTATATGTTTATACTTGGTACGAAGTAAGCTAAAGGAAGATAATTTTTAACAAAGCTCCAAGATATTTTTTTAAATTCAGTTTTGAATGCAGGAGGAAGACTGGAGTACCCAGAGAAAAACCTGCGAAAGCGAGCGTAGACTGAAAACCAAATGTACATAACGCGCCGTGTGCGGCACTCGAAACCGATCTGAAAGGAATCTTTGACCCCTTGAAATCGTAGTCCGCCTTCCAGACCATAACGGAGTAAAGCGTGAAACAAATGTTGTGTGAAAGTTGTTAGCCTATACTTAACTGTACAACCCGGACAATAAGAACGGGAGACTTACATTTCTGCTACACCGGCACCTCATTAATGCAAGGCGAGGGAACTACCGCTCCGCCAACCCGCTTCCCTAAGAATTTATATGTCCGTAAAATAAAATAATCAGATGTCAACAAAATGCATAGCGTCTACTTTTGATTTCGCCCCTGGAGTATTTGACAAACAACAGCCACAACATTCATTATTAGCTACTTTAACCCTCGTCTTCCTAAGCCTTTTTTTTTTGGGGGGGGGAACAAGTCTTGAACTTGGGACCCCCTAAATTTATATTGTTGTGTATTATAGTATAGGGTAGGGTCTCTTCTTTCCATTGATACCAAGATCACAAAAATCGGTCTAGGTGTAACGTAATTATGACGTCACAAAGTATGTCCGTACCGAAAAAA
The DNA here is from genome assembly GCA_000969725.1 of Ophiothrix spiculata. Lineage (NCBI taxonomy): Eukaryota > Metazoa > Echinodermata > Ophiuroidea > Amphilepidida > Ophiotrichidae > Ophiothrix > Ophiothrix spiculata. The sequence goes on along the minus strand of JXSR01S014304.1, from coordinate 20,651 downwards.
TTGGGCAAAAATGGCCACTTTTTCAAAAAATCGTTATAAAAGTCCTAAATGTCATAAATGAAGGAATCGACAATTTTTTTCAAGTCCATATGATGCAGACATTTTTCAAAATGGCGATTTTTTTCAAGTCCATATGATGCAGACATTTTTCAAAATGGCGATTTAACATTTTTCGAGGTGGCAACCAACCCCCCTCCCCCCTACCCATGGACTTTGACAGCCTACCATAACACCACTTAAGGTGGTACCCCGATTTTTTTCCCATCAAAATGACCGCAAAGGATGTAAAAACAATTACCCTAATTATCTGGGTCGCTTTATTTTGCGTTTTCGGCGATCATCTATTAGAGGCCGTTAGGAAGATGAGGGTTAAAAGGATTAATATTCATGATTTACGATGAAACAACTGCTTCACATGGAATACAGGCAAATACACATGGCAATATTCACAAAAATCATGTCAATCAAGTTTGGACAAATGCAAAAGGACTCATGGAATACAGGCAAATACACATGGCAATATTCACAAAAATCATGTCAATCAAGTTTGGACAAATGCAAAAGGACTCATCTTTGGTCACCAATTATAATAGAAATTTCGCAGCTTATTTCCAATATTGAAAATTAAGCTTTAGGCTCAATCATACATCACCGTCAATTTGCATTACCGTTTAGAGTCCAAAATTAGCGTATGCTCGGTTAGACTATTATTTCTAGATACAGTCGTCGTTTGGACCCCTCAGGCTAGGAATAAGAGTCACAATTTCAGGGACTATTTAGCGCTTTCACATCAGTTTTTTTCCTTATGCGCTTCAATAATACCATATTTTTGGCGCAGATAGATTGGTGTTTTCTTTTAAATTTAAAACTGCAGTGGTAATTTTTGGTGGGACAATATTGACGCGACACTGAAAAAATTTGTTTCGGTCCGATTTTCATTTTTTTCTTAGTTGTAGTTCCAGAGTTCCAACGTAAAATTTCTTCGCGAAAGCGCTTTTTCGGTGTTTGGTCCATATGGAACCCCCCCCCCCCCCCCCCCCCCCTCCCAACCTCTTAACCACTAACAGGCATGCGGAGCACCTTGACCACTTAAGTGTTAACAGTGTCGTGCTTTGAAGATAATGTAAAGAATCACTAGTTCCATTGTAGTTCAATAACGAAATCACAAAACAAAAAAGATTGTTTACCAATATACCGTATGCATATTCGAGATAATGCACTAAGCATATATTTTTTACAGTTAAATAGAATTATGTTTCCTTGTATCAAAAAAGTGGTCATCAATAATGCATAATGTCGCTACGAATATTAGTGTCAGAAAAGTGTGAATTATCAATGCCCTTGAATTTACATACATGTTGCATTGGCCTTTCAAAGTTGCAATCTATCAATTACTTCATTTACGCCAATTACTACCGGGAGTTTGACTTATATCAGGAGTCTTATGATGACTCACCCCGAAAAGGGGGAATTTGCGACAGATCACTTTTCAAGAAACTGATGAAAATAGGCAGTAAAAAAAAAGAAAATCATAAGAATTTTAAGCAGATTTTCTGTTGTAAAATTTGATTGTCTTCATCAATTTCAACAAGTAAGGTGTCATTTTAAAGCTTAGAAAATACTGTAACCGATGAAATGATAAAACCAAAATTGATAACATCTGCAAAGTCCCCCCTTTCGGGGTGAGTCATCACATATTGTTTGTCAATTAAACATTAAAATGACAGAGTTGTGTTTACATGCCTTTATAAAACCAATTTCATGGCAGACATCACATTTGTATATGCTAAAGGAAAGCGGCTGGTGATGCAATAATAAGCAATAATATTGTTATAAATACTTGGCTTAAGGTAGTTCTAACGGCTACGGTGTCCTGTACAGAATTTGTTCAAAATTTCACAGAATGTGCAGAATGATGAAAGAAACTTTTATTCTAAATTTTGATTTTTTTCCGTCAAAGCGTATTTGAGTTACGCTATTTTTTATTTTTCAATTTATCATATACTTTGTAAATTTCTGAAATAAATACTATTTACAAAATAATTTTTATCTGTGGCACTGATTCACAAAAGAAACTAAATCTGATCACAGATTGTCACAAATTTTGATTTAAAAAAATGTCTTTCATCGTTTACGAACGCGAGACTTCTAATGTTTCTACTTCCTGAATTTTACTGCGTTAATTTCTAGAAACACTGAATAGTCAGATTTCTCAGAATTTTCATCCACACTTCTCATGCTTCAATTTTAACAAACAAGGTGTCAAATGAAACCTTATCAAATGTGCAACAATCTCTTGTTGGCTTTTAAAATTAAAGTGTTTCTAGAAAAAATTATAGGCGTTTGAAAATATGCTTAATTTAGGAGCTAAAAATTCATTTTTCTTGATAATAAAACACTTTATGGCAAAGGCCCAGGAGAGAATTTAGCTATTTTGATCCTTCACCAGCCCCTAAAATTTGAATGTCATAGCACATTTACTCTTGACATGAAAATTCAAAAACTCAAAAATTCAAAAAATAAACAAAAACATTAGAAATTGGAATATTATAAAACTTATTAAATGTTACAATTTCTTTAAATAGAAATAGGTTTTGATTCCCATTCCCCAAAACGATTCACTTTATAACTAATTTTCTGACATGTGTAAATAGCCGTTCAAGCTACCTTAAGTAACTGTGCGGTTTACGCATATGACACAAATGCAAGTTAAAAGCCGGTACTTAAAAGAGGCGCTGGAAATGTTAAGCAGTATTACAGTATTTCATATTTTTAGAACACTTGAACTCTAACAAATTCAAACAAGCATTTTCTTAAGGCTTACAGTTATATTATAATCGCTTTGGCCTGCATTCACAAACTTAGGTTATTCCTGGAATAACTTTATTCCTGGATAAGTCATATTTGAAATATAAATCCACAGTTCTAGACTTGGTTAGAATTTACAAAGCCTGGAATAAGTAGTCCCTGGAATATATTTATTTTTCATATGTGAATAATAATGAAAAAAAATGAAAGACTATTGCATCCCTAGTACCGCATCCTTCTGTAATCATATCCCTTGATTAAAGTCATACAAAAACCCAAAACAATGAAAGGTTTTAGGTGATTTTTGTTGAGTTTATATCACATTCAGTGAAATTTTAACATATATAAAAAATTATTTAATAAAACAAAATACAAGATGGTTTATTTCGGGAAGTATTGAAAATTGCTGATCCCTTGTTGCTGGATGCATCCCTAAGGGATCAGTTACTGTAATTTTCACCACTTTCCTCTATACCATGTTGTATTTGTATGCTACTAATCTATAAAGTAGGATTTGATCGACCAATGATTGAACATGATAATTTTTTGAATAAGAGGTTTAATAATAACGAAAATCTACAATCTACGGCTTTTGAATATTATTACCGTGGTTTTTAAGATTGTATTTAGCATTTTAGATTTTGATGTGTAAAAAATGGCAATTATCTTTTCACTCACTGGGCAGAAATCAAAAACGCGAAGGTAAGCCATAGAAAACAAAAACGGGAGAAAAGGAAAGGGTATATGGGTATTTTTTTATTTAAGTCTTATTTTATATGAACTGTTAAGACTTTGAAAGTGGTTGTTATTAAAGACAAAGAAGTTGGAAGAATCTCGTGAGGAAATAGGTCAATTTTGAATTCAATTTGGTGTAGTATAGAACATAGTGTCACGAAGCTTTAATCCAGGTTTGACACTAACTGACAGGTTACGGCTTTGTACTCATCATTTGTGCCACGGATTATTCAATGGCCGGTTATAAAAAGCGTATTACAGGGTGTCCGGGATTTGCGCCCTTCATTCTTGGACACGGTTGATTCATTTTCATAAAGTTCATATTCATTGTTTGTTTTTTTCATTTGAATCTTCTCTTCAAAAAGATATCAAAATCATCCGCACAAACCAAGTAATTTTCAAATTTATGAGCAAACCAAGAAGTTAACTTCACCAAAAGTGGTACCAACAAAGGCATAAAATGCACAATTCATGAAATCGTTCGTAACTTGTATATAGCCCCTTACAACGATACTCACAACTAAAAATCATCTTCCTTCTGTTACTATATTTTAAATGTTGTATTCTTCTTGATTTCAAGAGGCAAATCTAATTCGATGGAAAAAACTGATTCAATTTTGCAGTTCCATTTGCAACAATAATAAAATATATAAATATTTAACAAGCCCCTAGACAGATAATGAAAGACTAGCTATCTAGTCTTTGTGCATTGTGAATAAGAGATACAAAAGTAGCTTGGAAAACATAACAAATATACAGCCGTGGCTATAATTGTTGTTTAAAAGACTAGAATTGGCTTAAAATGATCAGTGCCCACCTGACCTGTGACGCAGGTTTGGATGTATTTCTGCTGAAATTGTTTACCTATTTATCTATGCTACCTGACGGATATAAAACGCATATAAAATGCACACAATATTCCTGTTTTAAGTCTGTCAAGCTTTGCAGCTGTTTGTTTATTGTATTTACAAAACTGGCCGTTTTGTTTTATAACCACTTTAAGGAATCAGCTAAAAAAAACTTACACATAAAATACTACATGTATATAGTAGGTGCGTGTAATTTTTCTATGAAGTAACTTTTATTTAATATTGGTAACATAATGGTGTCATACATTGTTGACTTTAATAACTCATAGGCATGGAAATAGATTTCCTATAAAAGAAAGCTGAGTCTTGGATTAATTTGCTCATCAGCAACAGCACATCTTAATAATTGACGGACCAGCTACCTATAGAGAAACCTGTTTTTTGTTTTGTTTTGTTTTGTTTTTTTTAGAAGAAGATGTGAAAGAGACTAGTACACGTCATAGTGGATGACTTTCCCAGCAAAGTGGATCAGATGGTCATATTGAACAAGTCTCCCGACGATGTGAAACGAAATGTTGACGTGAGTACAAAACCTGGTTTTGTCAAATTAATATTTTAGTTATAGTTAATGCCATCTACTTGGAATTTTTAAGTATTTACTAGCGTATGTATGCATAAAATGAAGTAAATGTCTACCTTTTACTTATTTAGTCATTTTATACTTAAAAAGTGGCAAATACTTAATGTTATGCATTAAAATCATTTACTATAGTTTACACTGAGAAAAAAGTTTACACAATTTGTGTAAAAGTTACCAAAATCCCTATATTCCCACAGAACCCTATAATTTCTATGTAAAAATTTACATAATACCTGTTATGTAAAATTTAACTTTTTAATTATGTAAAATATTACTAAATTAATATGTACACAAATCTACATATGAATTTTGTAAATGATTAACCAACAAATTATGTAAAAAAAGAAGAGCATAATTGTTATGTAAACATTTACATATCATAATTGTTATGTAATTTATTTCAAATTATATATGTCAAGTAAAATTAATTTGAAAGTAAATAAATCATTGCATACATTTTTTTTTAACTCAGTGGGAATCATGGCCTATGGAATGCGTGATGTTATATTAAGGAGACGAACCCTGGAGTATTGGTTGACAGAGGCTAAAAAAAAATTCTTGAGTTTTTGGCAAGAAAAATATGTTTTTAATACGATGACTATTAGAAAAAATGGAAAAAGTGACCTAAAATATGTTTTTTAAACTAATTTATGAATCGTATAAACATAGCAAGTCTGATATGTTTACAAACATTCTGTCTGTATGCGACCGTATCTAACACCGCTTGCTGTAATCCTGGATGCATTATGATAGTGAGGCCATATTTTGAGTGAGTTAAAAATTTGAGAGAAAACCCTCTCAAACTCATGCTAAACAGACAGCAGTGGAGGAAATTCATCATGGCTTCCGACCGCGGTCAACATAGATAGATGGATAGATAGATAGATAGATAGAAGTTTGGAGATTGCGAGTAAAAATGTTGAACTTCTCCCGTGCAGAAACACTATTGAGACTTGCAGGCAAGTTACGGGATCACCGTTAAGTCCTGACAAAAATACTTCAACGTTCTTTTGGCATGTAAAAACAACTTCTGTGATAATATCACGATCAATTTTACCCATTTCATTTGTTAATCTTTAAATTCGCGTGACTTAAAAATGAAAATGAATAAACCTGTGCATGTGTAAGTGAGGTGTAATATTTGATTAATAGTTAACACAAATTTGACACGTCTTGTTCAGCTAAGGGGTAATTAACATCCCCTTAATGATGAATTGTCGCCGATTGCCCCCAAATGCAAAACAAAGTGACCTCGGGTATATCCAAGTAATTGTTTTTACATCCTTTGCGGTCATATTTTTGTCGGGGAACCACCTTAGGTGAGTCGGGTAAGCCGTCAGAGTTAGACGTCCACGGCAGCCATTACGGTATGACAGTACTCCCTATACAACGCATGCATTCTCATGTGCTAAAATTAACACACGTTTTTTCTTTTTGCCATCCTTTTTTTTTGGATCACTCATGTATTATTGTTAACAATATTAATGAATATCTAATTAAGTGTTTGTTGATGGAAAAAAATCAAAATGTATACTTTGATCATGCATTTGTTAATTTTAGGTGATTGTTTACATGAAAATGATAATGAATTTTCACACAGTTTATGTTTGGTAAACTCCTTGACTACCATGGCCTATGGCTTAAGCAACTCGCTAAGGTGTGCAAGAGCCATGATCTGAGTTGTTCAAAATGAGACACTTCAAAATAGGCCTATTGGCGATATTAACAATTGTTCAATGGAGCCCAGTAAGTCGAATATATATGAAATCATATTAGGCTTACTAGTAAGTCTAGTCAGAGTCTGTGGACAGAGGAGCACCCCCGTGAGAATATTCACCATTTAAAAAATATCTGCATGCTATATGAAGCTTAAACTTACAGAACATGTTAGAATTACCATTCTATTCTATAAAAAATTAAAATTTTGGTATCAATGGGAAGAGGAGAGCCTACCCTATAATATGGTATAAAACAAAAAAACACAAGTCAATTAATTTCACAGGGCGGGTATTTACCACCCGCCCCCTCTTCTTAGATGAAGACAACTTATTTCGTATACGTAAGTTGTCTCGACTCGATTTTTAGTTCCCCATATTTTAACTCACTGCGTGAAAAGATATAATTATACAATCGCTTCAGATGCAATGAGCCATTAAAGGTTAATATTTCATCACATTAATAAAATAATTGTCTATTACTATTTTGAAAAAATTGCGATATTGGTATAAATCAGCTCTTTTGATTAAGGGACAGCTGCCGTGAGTAATTAAAATATATAAGTCTATGGCCTTGAACATACCCTGCAAAGTCAAAAATAAAAATTGCATAACTCAAATCTGCGAATTGTTTAGATTAAAATGTAAACATATCCATTATTTTGCTCTGTACACTCTCAAATGAAAAAAAATAGTGAATGGTCACTTTTTCTTGAAGTGAATTTTGTTTCACTCGAACAGATTGACATTTCAATCTTTTTGAGTTGAATCGAACGGGTTTTACTCGAAAAGAGTGAATTGTCACTCTTTTAGTATTTTTCACTATTTGTTAGTTTTAAAATTGCTATTATTTTAGATTGGTCACTGCCGCAACTATTTTAAAGATTGGTCACTGACACTAGAAGAGTGGTGTCGGTGAGTGACAAATCCTTAACAGATTGACAGTTTTAAAGAGATGAGTATATCTTTTCGAGCACGTTCGATATCAAACGAAAAGACTGAAATGCCACCATGTTCGAGTGAAACAAAATTCACTCCAAGAAAGAGTGGCTGTTCACCTTTTTCATTTTAGAGTGTATCATCAAGTTATTAAACATGACACGTTCAAAAACTACGAAAAATACACTATTTTTCTCAATTTTCTAAATTTCGTCGAAATGTTAGATAGGCAAATATCTTTTTAGCGTGACGATACTTTGGTCAAACTATAATTGGGGTGAATGCATCAATTGAATTGATTTTTTAACAGCAAGGTCAGGCTGGTTTCATTGTTGAATGTCTCTGTATTATGCGCCCAAATTAAAGCACACATTTCAATGCATGCTTGTAGTTAATACAGAGTTTGCAACAAATTAGAAGGCGCAATTACCATGATTACTGGCAACCTGTTCTACAGACATTGGACAACAAGACAACAAGACAGGCCTGACGCCATCTTGCCAATGGAAATATCGAGGAATTTACCTTTTTTGTGCCATGGAGGATGCTGATGTGAGTAAACAATTTATATTTACATATTTTGTTTGTGATTTTAACCTTAGGGCTCATTTTCGGACATGTTACTTGTAAGGAACATTTTTAAATACATGAGTTTAAAACTTTAACCGTTCAAAAGTGAACTCTTTTCAATTCAAATAATTAATTTTGACTATAGCTAAGTCGAATTTTTTTGGCAAATTTCCACAACGGAAAATTCGAATGTAAACTGACACACCTTGACCGTCATTGTCAATGTCTTTTCGGATGTTTAATGGTACCATGAATGATCAAAAACATACATAATTCCATTATCAAACATTGATATTTAACCTGCCAAAATTTTAATGACATCGGATTATTCGAAGTGCTTAAAATTATGAGGTTTCTGCAAAAAGCGTTAACCTTTTCGAGGTAGTCTGTTGACACCATTTTAACCTTGATCATGAACGTGAAATCCTTAGTAAAGGTTATTGTATAAACTAGAGACTCTATTCCACACATACACCAAAAATTGTGACGATCGAACAAATGTAAGTAGGCAAAAACGTGAGGTAAACTTGACGTTCAGTTAAGCGAGACGATTAAGGGACCGTAACCTTAAATAAGTCCAAACTTGGCTATAATTTGCCAGGACTATTAATCCAATGTAACTAGATAGGTTCTTGTGTTAATTTGTTGGTTATTTTGAGTACGGCGATTTCTGTGAAATAGTTGGCGATAATTACTTGGTCTTCCTTATTTTTTTCATTTGGATCTAATCAGAACCATGTCGAGCGAGCTTCTGTTTTGGTGATTCTTTGCTATACGAGAAGTTTTTAATAGAGTTACAATACGTTGAATACTAATTGGCATGGTTTTACCAATGTTTTTGTGTGAAACAAAAACTATGACCAGTTAATGACTTATGTCCTCGTGACCAACCAGTTTCTGACCGAGGGTAGATGAGCTATTAAAATTTATTTGTAGTAATTGTAATTAAATTATATACGGTTACCAAAAACTAAGTTTCCCCCCTTAAATGATCAGCCTCTGTCAAGACAGAAGTCGCCATGTTTGCTGTATTTCTCCTGCATAAAGCAAGTTTTCGTTAGAGGAAACAATTCTCTATACAACACACTCTACCATTTGATTGAAAGGTTATGTCACTTTTTCGCTTTTGAGCAAGACCCAATTTTACGCGATATCATTGCACTGTTAATATGTGTTTTGTTTTCATGTTGAAAATATTGATTTTCATCAATGACTCGTTACCTAACTTTCTTCTGGTGTATAAAAAAATGTCATATGGTCCAAATTTCAAATAAATCCGTCAAACTTGTAAATGTAATAATCGCTTTACAAGTTGTTGAAAAGTACGGTGGACACAGTGTCTTCATTGAAGTCATGACAATTTATTTAAAAAAGAGTAGGGACTGGGCCTGAATCATGTTTTAACTCTGTAACATGCACTGATTTAAAATGGAGAAAACAACATTTAAGTAAACGTGAGACCATGTTGAGGTTTCACAAAATACGCAAGTGCAACATTTTTTCGTCGGTTTTGTTGAAAAAAAAAGATTTAAAAACAAATGCGTGTTGTTAGCAAACGACTAAAGCTTTCATCAAATGGTGACGTGGGTTTCGTGCAATTACTCCAAATTGAGTTTTTTGAGGAAAATAGTTGGAAATTAAAATAAAACACCCTAAAAATGCAAAGCCTATATAATTAATTTTCTAATGCAACTTTGTTCTGTTAATAGTGTATTGACAAAGTGTTCCCTTTTGTCTGCGTGCAGAGCGCATGAAAGGAACTAACAGTGGGGGTTTAAAATTATCAATATAAACACTTGAGATTTAATATTGGTCTCATGACACCAAAATTTGGTGACACTAATTTATTAGTCTATACATCCACTCGGCTAGAGTTTTCTGCTGATTATCGTGGTCAGGCCCCGGGGGGGGGGGGGTTACTCACATATATAAGGTATACGGGGATGTGCGGTTGGAATGGGTCGCTTTTTCACAAAAAATCCCTAAACATGGGGTCCATTTTTTAGCACCAGAATCCCTAAACATGGATCACATTTTCAAGAAAATACGCTAAAATGGTCCAAAAAAAATCAATATTTTCTAGGCTCACGTCGCGAGCTCAGAAAATTTTGAAAAATCAGCCTATTTTTGGAGCAAAATCCCTAAACATGGGTGCACTTTTTCTCAAAAATTACCCTTAAAGATGGGTAAGGGTTCCAGGGTCCGAGCCGCACACCCCCGTTCAGACCAAAGTTGAGTACCCCCCGGGGGTCAGGCATAACATTTAACGCCTGTGCCGGATGTGTGTTATCCAAGAAATAAAAACTTAAGACTTTGCTAAAAATTTTGCTTCACTGTGACATTTTGTTTGTCAGAAACACGTTAAAAGAAGTAACCGAATTATTTATCATAAAATTACTTGTATTAAATTTGTCAACAATGTCAGTATATCCCGGGGGAAGGGGTTACTTACATTGACAAGG
>JXSR01S014303.1:0-25192 GCA_000969725.1 Ophiothrix spiculata | reverse complement strand
GTTTGACCAAATGTTGTGACGAACTATTGGAAGTAAAGAAGCAAATAATTGTCGTTAAAATTTGACTATTGATACGCATGTTCATCAAAATATATACAATTAATTTTGAAATGTCCCTCTATAGCAAAAACATTTAATTTTCTTCACAATGAAGGATCAAGCATAATCATACGTTCTATGGTTAAGGGTAGCAGTCAACCCTCATTTTCAAAATAACTTTATGATTTACAACTCAGCAACTGATAATTAAATCTTTAAAATTTTATTAACTTCTAGATTTTGGATTTACGTGTAAAAAGATGATGGTGAGTTTTGGCCTTTTGGATCAAAGGTCTAAAATAATAATTGTTCTGTGTCCACTATTCTTAAACATTTTGGTTATCTAGAAATACATTTAAAAATGTGCTCTCGGGGTCTTTATTTTTACACAGGGATGCTTAACGATACATTCAAGAATGTCGACCATCTCTTTACCTCCAAAAAAAACCTTGATCTTGACCCATTCTTATACATTTTTAACACACTTACAATTTGACCAAATGTTGTGACTGTTTTTGGCATTTAAAAAAAAATAATAATAATAATAATTGGGTTTTTTGACCGTTACCCAACCATCGATAATGATAGATTGTAATAGATTTCACAATACCTTCCCTCAAAACGATGCGATTTACATAGGAAGAAATGCTAGATATAGGGTCGGTTACTCTTTCAGTGCCTGGTCGTTTTTGAGATTGTCACTTTTTGTTATAACCCCACTGGACTCATTTTTTTTTTCAACTCACCAGTTCTCATGATTAACAGCATCATTGATAATAATTTTGAACACATTAATAAACAATAAAATGGTTATTCTTGCCATGCTATTAAGTTTTTATTTAATTTGATTTTTTATAAGTGAAAGTTGGGAAAGAAAAGAGTCGAAACAATTTTCTGTTTCGACTTCTTAGTTTCCACATATGGTTTCCACACACAACATAATTCAACCTTTAATGCCTAATGTCTATTATTTATACCAAGAAATTATGTATTGATTCATTGACTTCCATTCATTTTTATGGTCAATGGCACTAGTTGCTAAGATCCTCAATTAGCATAACAATTAATCTCAACGAAAATTACCTCCATAGAAGAAATTTTGATTTTATCGTGATAATTTTATATAAAATGATATGACAACAATGATAATGAATTGATCCCCGTATGAAAACAAAATGAGAACCCCAAAGGCACATTTTAAATGTGTTTCTAGATTACTAAAAAGATGTTTAAAAATATTGGAGAAAGAACACTTATTGAGTGGTACCCTGGCAAAATAAGCGGAAAGTTGTGATTTTCAAAGTTGAGTTTATGACACATTTTAATTTTCTAAACTCTCGACTTTTGAATAAAATATAATATTTCATACTTTCTTTCTACAATACAAGACAGTCCATTCAAGTATTTTAACCATTTTTTTTAATGTAAAAGTCAATTTATGAGGAAAATATCTGAAAACTTATGTTGCTTTTGGTCAGATTCGAAAGGTAATGTTATTGGTTGCGGAATGGAACTTCGAATGTGATCAATTTGCTCATGTACTGTAAGCGGGCAACGACACAAAGACGTGGTTTTTAGGTCAAATTTGATTTGACCCCGCCTTGTTCAAGGCCTTTTTCTCTACTCAAGTTTAGTGGCCATATGAAATGTTTATCTGTAATAGAGTGATAAGCAGGTGATTGAATGTCTTGGTCACGCTTGACTGCGCCAAGAGATTGCTTGGAAGCAAAGCACAAAATTACCCTTAAACGCCCCTCAATTTACAAACATAGGGTTTTAGTGAACGCGGAATGGTTTCCGGCGGTATTTGACATCTTGAAAGGATTTAAAGATGTAATATACCACCAGGAACCATTCCCAGTTCACACAACCCCATTTTTGATTTTTTTGTTAACAGACCTATTATATCAGTATTTCATTTGATAGTCTCATCTAATCTTTATATTTGTCAAGTAGTTGTTTTAACAAGCCTCCCTGAACCCAAATTCTTAATAATGATTAAAAGCAAGACCTTAAACATATGCACTTATTAAATGTTCGATATTTGTCCACACAAGAGACAACATGATGATATTTTTTCATTTTAAATGATCGTGACGTTGGTTTATTTCATTGTAAAGTTGGGCATCAGTATTAGTTGAGTGTATTTCTGATCAAAAATTAATGGATATTTGTGACGCTCAGTTTCAGTCTAGAGATTCAAAGAGACCTGTTTCGTTCAGAAAAATTAAATTAGTCAAAGTAAAGTACATTTTTCAATCTGACCGAATTTATTGAAAAAAAATAAAAACACCGTCGTCCATAACCATTGATGCTAAAGTGACAACACTTATAATGGAGGCAAATGTAAAATCGCAGCGTACGTCATTGATTTCCCATTGGCATTGATCCTTTTGGATATTTATGTGGTATTGCATCGTTTACCCTAATTTCTTCCAAAACATGGATAGTTTAATGCAAAATATTGATAGCAGAGATAACAATGAAGTAACACTTCCGCTTGGAATCCCTATAGGGTATCACAATCACGTTTCAAGTTCATTGTCTGTCTTAACGATTAGTCTTTTTTTTTTTTTGCATCACGTAACAAGTTAAGGCTGCTTTTTTTTATCAAGGGTTTCGTTGTCTTTTACTCAGGTATTTAGTTACAGAGCTTACAGTAAAAAAAATATATACTGATTTTAACCCTTGTAACTTAATATTTTAGACGGAACCACCTATGAACTTGGTTTTGCTAGTAATATATAGGTATGACGCTCCCCTATTCTAACAAAGCCAAGATCGTCAAAATCGGCTAAGGCGTTACGTGATTATGACGTCATAATGTACTTTCGGATTTGAAAATCAGGCAAAATGGCAAGAGGTTTTTTGTCGTTGTTGACAAATGGGAACTGGAAATAAAACTTCAATAACGCCTTTGTTGTTTTTTTTTTCAAATGGTTGATTTACACCATTCAAATTTCTAGTTATGTATATTCATGCTTTTTACCTAAATAATCTACACAAAATTAAAAGTGTACAGATACAAAAGTTATTTACATTATATTTTTGTATAATTTTGTAACTTTATCATTTACGCATTTTTATACATATCATACATACATACATATCAGGCTTATTTAACGTGCCATTTCATCTAGATCACAGCACGGCTGTCTACACATATATCACAATCTGATCACATCCTCCATAATGGCTGCTCAAAGGCGCACTTTATGTCCGTAGTTAGATTGTGAGTATCTAGACAGCACCGGGACGAAAAGGGGACAGCTACGGGTATAATACCCTACTCTTCACGAACTTAACTGTGACAAGCATATATGGGTGTGACTCTCCCATATATGGGACCGACGGCGTAACGTCCCGTCCGAAGGACGGGGCTCTCACATGGCATGTTTGCCCTTGTCCAAACAACCTTGGGTAGAGTGTATTGTTGAGAGCAACAGAGGTGAGAGCAGCTGTTAGCACACTCTACACTGGCACATCACTGGCAGTACTGTCCATGGCCATAGAGTAGCAATATGACACCAATACCCAACAACTGGCACCATCAAACCATGGCAGCATATTGGCCAGACCTACAGATTTTAATGCAGATTTTTATGCAGATTTCATGTTATTAATGGGTAATTCCACCTTAATAGAAGGATGGTCTTCTGGATTACTCGGAAGAATAAGTGTTATACACGGTGAAGAAGGGTTTCCTGATAAAAGGTTAGTAGATAGTTGATATTGTTTTTAAAATTCTCTAATGTTCAACAATAGAGAACAGTTTTAACGAGACTTAATTTTCACCTCTGTAACACTTAATGATACGTTACCTCTAGACAAAGAATAATTCCCCTGAAGCAACACATTGACATTTACTGAGTCTTGTCTTAACCTGATGTTGATGTACATGTATTTGTTTCTGATCCTTTGACCAATTGTATTGGAGCAAGACATTCAAGTTTGAGACGAAAAGAGCTTTAAGATTATCCGCCATAAAAGAACTGAACAAAGAATAATGATAACCTAAACAAACAATCAAACAAAACAAAAAGTCATAACAACCTACAGAATTTGAGTGAAACTCACTTTTGTTTTCAACTCGACATGATCAAGATCAATCTACTAAGGAAAAGATAGCAAAAAGGTTAATGACACAGAAGACACAATGATATTTTCAACCGGTAATTGCATTGACAAGCGATTTACACACGACTTATTCACAAATGAACAATAACGTTTTTACATTTGCACTCGTGTAGTTACGATGACAAAGTTACACGATTTTTGTTGTATTTGTTTTAGAATTTACAAGTTCAATTTTCTTGTATCTCTATAACATACTTAGCCGCCAAAATGTGCCTTTGATGTGGTGCGTCACATTTACTCGAAGAAAGTGAGGAGATATAAAAAAAAAAAAAAAACAACGAACAAACGAACATCTTTGGAATGGATTTGATTTCAAACAACCAATAGAATTGAATGTTGGAGAAATACCATGGTATTATGGTAATCGTTATTTGATTGCACCCAAAAATTTTGAACATGTTTGTTATCAATTTTGATTAATACTATAATACTGCAAATACATTTCTGAATTATTCCTTTGTTGATATTAAATTGTATCATGGTCATAAAATTACATCGCCTTAACGAACCATAGTTGGAACAATTTTAATGTCCATTTTATTGTGCTGTTACTTTTTAATAATGATGAAATAGTTTAAGAAAAACAAAAGCATCCATAACACATTAAAATTCGTCCTCTTGAATCACGTTACATTGATCCACATACCCATTCTTTTCAAATCTTCTGAACCGAATAAAACCCTTTCATGTTCATTACACTGCTTTCGGCGAAAAATATACCAATGCTGTACAACTTATAAAATTAATTGCCCCGCAGTAAATACATAGACCTACAAATGTAGGCTGCTCTGGCAAAATGAGAGTAAAGTCGCAAATGCATTTTTTTAATAAATGGCCTCAAAAGTACAATATGGTGAAAAAGTTAAATTTTCATATAATATGTTTGTGAAAAATTGTTAACCATAAAAACATCCATGGATCAATCCACCTATAAGTAAAATTTCGAAGGTCAACTTTGCTGGGAAGTGCAATTATTCACGGTTAATTGAATGCACGTTGCTATTATTCACTGTAGTAATCAGTATCTTTAAAATCAATTTCCATAGCAATATATGCAGTGAACTGCTTTGGATTTCGATATCTATTGTCGATCCAAACTAAATAGACCCTCGGTTTTTCGGAATTTTTCCAGTAAATACCAAACTTCAAGAAAAGTCATGAAAGAAAAGCTGTTTGTCTTCTCTTGACCCAACAAGATTTATAGATTTTAAAGTATACATGTACTCCAAAATGGTCAAATCTTTACAAATTGGACAATTTCAGCCTCGCTTTGGTATGATCTGTTGTGACATCGGGTACCATTAATGATGTAAACTTTTGGAAACTTCCACTAACAATTTTTGTAGGTAGACAGTTGTTCTTTGAATTTCGCGCTACACGTAAGCTATTAAAATTGTCAATATTCTTAATGGGCCAAGTCCCTCAGGCAGGGGCACTCACTATCTAAAGTGACAGGATGCGACTCGGCAAGAAAAAAAGTAGGGGTCACCTGGTACAAACGTACGCATAAAAATAGGGGGTCGTTTTGGTACTCAACATAACTAAAAAGGGGATCATCCAAGTTTGAGAATGAGGGTCATTGAGGTAATCAATGCAAATTTGAAATATCTAATTGCCACACTCTTAGAAAGAAAGTATCAAATATGAGACAAAAAGGATCAATTTTGATCCTTTTTAGGTATCAAATATGAGCTTATCCTTTAAGGATCAAAGTGATCCCCAAAAAAGGATCAAACATTTTGATCCGTAAAAAGGATCAAATATTTCTTATAAAAAAGACCTGCAAAAAACATCACACTGAAGTGACGCTAGCAGGGTTTGAACCCACGCCGCACTCATACCTGCTGGTAATTACGAGTCCAACGATCTAACCACTCGACCACGCCGGACTGTGTGATGATATCAACGTATTTATATATGTTACACCATTGTATACATTCCCCGCTGTGTAGTGGATATTGGGTTGTACTCAAATATGAAACAAAAGATACGTTGGATCCACACGCGGTATCAAATATGAGCTTATCCTTTCCGTATCAAAGTAAACCAGAAATACGGATCAAAACTTTGATATTGTAATCAAAAAGGATAAAAATAAAATGATCCTAAAAAAGGATCAAAAATGATCCTTGTGAATTTGATCCATTTGTATATATTGATCCACAAAAGGATCAAAAGTGATCCTTAAAGGATCAAAAGTGATCCTTAAAGGATCAAAATAAAATGATCCCGAAAAAGGATCAAAAATTTGATCCCGGCCTTCTAAGAGTGCATATACGCCTAAATAAAAAAAAAATGTTAGATCAGAATAAAAAAAAAACGCATTCATAAATACCAGTCCCATTCCTTGGGTAGCCATCTCATTGCAAAGGTCTTGCATCAGTAAATTAGATAATCAATATTAATTACGCTATGGAACTGGTTTAAGGGTACTGTCAACCCTTTGTTTTCAGAAATGGTTTCTACTATGTACGGAGAACATAGAAGCAGGTTTGTATACTTCACTTGATGATGAGGTCAATTAATTGTGGACCAAAATATGTAATTTTGGCTCTCAGATTCAAAATGATATTGTTTTTGGCCACAATTTTACTGCGAGGCACGACCGTATCCAGGGACTGTGCTAATTTGACAGAGTACAAGGTCCTTAAAATCCTCGAAAAGGGTACCGGTGTAATGAAATGCAGCGTCCGTGTGACTGAAATGTCCTAGCTACTATTAAATTATGTAGACCGTACTTGTACATGTGCAATCAATAAATCATCGATTGCGACTTATTCCGTGTAGTTCAATTAGACTCCTGGTTTTGGGGCCGCACTCAGTCTCATTACACCGGTACATAAAAAAGAAACACAAATATTTGTTTTTCGATAAATGCTACACCAAACGCTTGCAAAATTACTGAAAAGCGTGTTTTTTGTTGTTGTTTTGTTTTTGCTATTTTATTTCATTTTTATTTTATTTATTTATTTATTTTTTGCTTGTCATGTTTAGAAAACCACTCAAATTAAATTGGGGTCGACCCAAACGGAAAATGTTATTCTAAAAGGTCCACCATTTGAAAATCCGCTCCCCCTTGAAAAAAGGTTAATGGATATCATTATGTACATTTAGCCCGTATAATTTATTTTTTAAACCAAAAATCTCATTTTTTGGTCAAATTTTAGTATTGAGTACTAGTAATCCATTACTCAGGCATGAGATTGTATTTTCCTGAAAAAAGCTGGAAACACTGGAAAAGCGCGTAAAATTGGTAAAAATGTCTCAAAACAGGCTGAAAATAAATAAAATTGCGGAAATTTTGACATCAAAAAAAGCTGGAACCAGCTGAAAAGCTGGAAAATCTCATGCCTGATTACTATACATTGCTTTCTAGGTTATAAAAAGTTAAGAAGTTCATGATAAATCTATCTCGTAAAATTAAAATGACCTCGCCGTCATGTTCAGTTTTTAAATTCGCTTCTTGACATGTATATTTTATATGAATTTGATAAAATGAGGAATTTATAAGGGTTGGCTGTACCCTTAACTTAGCTAAAAGTAAAGCACACATTTAGGAGCATACCTGTTTATTAAATCGAATAGGCCCATTAAAAGTTTTCTGATCGATGCGCTCATATAGATGAATACGACTATCTTTCGATTGTGGACAAAATTGATGAAATTTGAATAGAATCAGACCTATTTATATAAAATGAATGAACATGAAAATAAAATTCTGTTGGGTCAAGAGAAGACAAACAACTTTTCTTTCATGACTTTTCTTTAAGTTTGATATTTACTGAAAAAAATCCGAAAAACCGAGGGTCTATTTAGTTTGGATCGACAATAAGTGAAGAATGCACAAAGAAAGTGTGACATAATATATATCATTTGAAAGCAGAGATTATAGATAATTAAAATATGTCATAAACTAAATTTTGAAATTTCCGACTTTCCTCTTATAACACAACACCCCTCAAATATTCTTCAGATCAACTGCAATGCATGCAGGGATTGCTCTTATTGCCTTATCTCATCAAAACTATGTTCTACTTGTGTCATTATGCAAGAGGTGCCCTAACTTAAAAATACTGGAGTTTGTTAGTTAGTTAGTTAGTTATAGTTCTCTTAATTATCTTTATTATTGTTAATAGAGTGATTTAATTCACTACTATTACATGTAAGTACGTAAATGAAAATGTGGATATAATTCTGACTACAAACTGTAGTGTGTACGTCTAATGCAATAAAATTAAAGAAGATAATATAGCTCAATGTCAAGTATATTGTCATTATGCATTCTATGAAATTTGACACTTTATAAGGACCTTGAACAAGCAATTACATCCCCGTATCTTCTTGTGTCATTTAAGTAGCTTAACACCCGAGTAATAGACAATGAACCCTTGACAATAACGATCTTTTAATAGGTATGAAAGTGAACAGAATATCTTGTGATTTGAATTTGAACTTGATTAATTCCGGTCGTTATACCTAACAGAAGGTTGGGGAAACGAACAAAGACTATATAAATATCTGTAGGGAAAGGAAGAGATTGCTTTACCAGGGGAAATTAATGATATACTCTCAGACAAGAGAAATAGGATTTTTATGTGTTTGCTTTAAATGTTCATGCGTTAAGATATTTGGAAGTGTCGCTGAATAAATGTTTAAAAAAATGAAAATGTATTTATCATATAACAGATATGCATTTCAAAACTTGTTTATTTTAAAGGATAATTTCAGATTGAACTGATAGAATCAGTCTAATATTAGTCAAATAATTTGATTTTCTTTTTGACATAAAATACTAATATAATAATACAAATACTAATAATAATTCCGGCATTTACATTGCGCTTTTTTCAGTGGATACAAAGCGCTGGTCATTATTATTGCGCCACAACAAGGGAATCGTCAGAACCATTTCGCCTTAAACTAGGTCATTTACGGCCAATGATAGGCACAACCACAACAATTTAAAATTCACTCAAAGTTCATGAAATTAACTTTATTTGAAAGAGGATCTCATAACAAAGAAAATAACACCAAAATCAGCAAATTGCATCATTCCTAAGTTATGGGCGATTTTGTGTCGCAAATGTAGGGAAAAGTTTCTGATAATCTGTCCCATAGGATACCATGTAAAAATTGCAATTACAACCTACAATGTGACCAAATGTTGTTACTCTTTTGACCATTTTTGCCAAAAAAAACTAACAAAAACTGATTTGGTGCATTTAGTTCCTGACCGTTACCCAACCATCGTTAAAAACAAAGTTAAAAAATGTACCAAAAAAACCCCCCGAGTATTACCTTATATAATGTGTCAGTTACAATCTCATCCGAAATCCTCAGCAAATAATGTGTATTACAAAATATATACCTATATTTTCATGCGCCTGGTATTTGATCAAATTTCTCTCAATAATAGTGTAAAGCTTTTAGTGAATTAGCTTCAAGATGGGTCGTGTTTTGCTTCCGATTATTGTTTTCATGAAATGCTGCTGCATAGCAGATGTAGTTCCATTGGCGGAAACGGTGGCTCAAAATAGAACGATAATCTAATTTTCTTGTCATTTAGGTCAGAAGGTGCTTTTTGTAATAATACACTGTGCTTAGATTTTACAAAACGTTCTCTCAAAACGATGCGATTTGGATGGTAGGAAGAAATGCTTGATATTTGGTCGGTTTCGTTTTTTTTTCCTTCAGATCATGCGATGATTTGGTGTCTTCATTTCATATTATATAAAAGAGTTAAGGAGCATTCTCTGTATTTGTATTCCTAACCGAGTAAGTGTCAAAATTAAGACCTGAAACACCCGGTATATTAAGGTTTTCAGTCCCCATTCTTATTGTCCGTGTTGTACACTAAAGTATTTGCTAACAACATTCACGTAATATTAGTTTTACGCTTTATTCCGTTATGGTATGTGAAAGGTAGACTAGGTTCCAAGGGGACCAAGATTACTTTTCCATACGCTGAGGCAGTGATACGCTAAATTGTATGCAAATTCCGTGGTGGTATCACAGCAGTCTAGCCTAAAAAGAAGCACGTTTAGTATGGTAACATGTTGAACACACTACTTTCGGGATTTAAAATATTATTTAATTTTAAAAATTCATAGCAATGTACATTTAAAGGTGTTTGGACTATTACTGTGTGATGATAGCGCCATTGTTCATAGGCAAAACAAAACATCACGAGAATGATATTAGTGGATTACATAATGATGGTATTAATGACAGCCCTAATACAAAAACCAATGCATGTAAAAACAATTTAGACATGTTCATATCCTGCCACTAAAGTGCATCACAATTACAGCAAGTGTTATATGCCTATTGCGATAGTCAAATCGCTCTTTTATTGATCAATACAATTATGAAAAGTCTCTTTTGTAACGTTTACAAGGTGGTATAGAAGATTCCGCCCAATTGAATTTGAAATTGTAACACCCAAAGCAAAGGTGTTTTGAATTTCGTAACGGGCGTGGGTGCTGTCCCATATTTATAATAATACAATATCATAAAAATCGGCTTAGGCATTTTGTAAATATGACGATAAAGTTCTTATATTTTAAGCTCTTAAGATCAATCTGATTGTGATGGTTATACTTTTCTTTAAGAATCTGATATTAAAACCTTAACACATCTAGGGACTATATTGCCCTTCTTCGTGTTAATTTGTGAATACACATTAAATGACAATAATTGATAACGTCTTCTCTGTTGATAAAATACACTTCACAAATAGATTTTACAAAACAACGACACCGATAACAAACCAACAAGCATAATATTATGATAATTAAGTTTCATCCTGATATCAAAGGAATAATATCTGCACAAAATAACTTGAAATATAAAAGCATCAAATAGAACTCTATACTGAAGAAGTGGTGACCATTAACATTTATGTGAAAAAGGTATATTTGAATCCAGTTACCAACACAACCGAATCATTTTGACCTAAGATTTGAGTCGCTTTTAAACGTTTCAGGAAGATAAGGTTAATTTCATGTAATCTATTGTTGTCGTGTTGGGAGCAAAAGACTGTTTCCTTACTGTTTTAAATACATTCTAACATTTAATAAACAATGCAAACCTGCTAGAGCTGCTAAGCTGTTAGTTAGTTAATTAAGCTGTATTTAATGTGTACTCTATTATAGAAAAATGCAAAGATGTCAAGATACGTAATTAATATTTACTAAAAAACATATATCTTAGATAAAAATGCTCATACTAATTGATAAAAGAATATTATTTGAAAGATCCTTTTGAAAATTAATGTATTTGTTTTCCTACCTTAAACAAATGTATCGAAGAAGAAAAACAAAATACAGCATTAAAGCAAAAATATAATGTCCTTCACATTTTATTTTGATGATGCTTTAAGATTAAACACGCTTTGCAAAAGTATGAAATGAAAATGGATCGAAAGTCGTTTAAATAATGTCATTTATATTTTCGATTTGAATTGTTTAAAATTAGATTTGTCGTCTAACAAAGACATTGAGTATGCAATTACATCTTAATATATTCCCTTGTCATTTGGGCAATTCATTTTACGATTCACCTCCAAGGTCATCTCTTTCAAAAAACCTTTTTTTTTAGCTCAAAAGAATCTGACTGGTATATGTTGCAAATGTCAAACCAAAATTCTGGCCGCATGGGTAAGCTTATTATTTTCCAATTAGTGTTTGGGACCCGACAGTAATTACAGCAATGGAGCCTATGTAGATTGTTAAAAAAAACATTGAGGTCTTGATCACATCAGGATCATAAATGCTCTTGATTACTTGAGTATTAGACAATGAACACTTGACAATAGTAATCTTTTATTGGTAATGAAAGCAAAGGGAATCCCAAAGGTTAAACACTGAACACGGAACGTGACTAATCCTGCTTATTATACATGTAACTAGCAACAATCTAGTGTTACTCCGTTGATACCAATGCTTTTATTTTATTAAATATGGCAAACCTATAAGGGAAAAAGGCAGGGCAAAACGACAAAAAGACTACAGAAATATCCGAAGGGAATTGTTGAGATAGTAATATCAAGGGAAATCAATGGTGTACGTATACTGAGAACAGAGGTTACATTTGTCTCCGTTAATTTTAAGTGAAAAGATTTTGAAGGTGTCAATGGTTATTAAAGACATACAGTTCTAAACCTCCAATATATTTGATGATTGTTATTTGGACTCATGGACCAGAGATAACATTATAGACGAAGGTTTTACTAAAGTTAGTTGGTGAAGTGTTTAATTTATAACAACAAAGAATTACCCAAACGTGTTCATTAAGGCTGGCTCACATAAAATTGTCAAATTCAAGGCAGAGAATGACGAATGTGAGGCTTAAAGAAACATAAAGTGACAACAGACCGCTACAAACGGTAGCCTGTTGAAGCTATGGAATTAGTCAGCGTCGAGTGACAGCAGATAAAAGAAATTGAAAACGATACTTCTTGTTTTGCATATAGTCATTGTCAACTAACCACTGACGAAATTATAACGTCAATGAACGAAATTTCAAATTTCAAATACAAAGCAAAAGGTATATCTTCTTTAAAGTGTAAGAGCAACTCCGATTTTAATCTTCAATAATTGTTTACAAATTGTGGTTAAGTGACATAAATATTAAATACTAAATTAATGTCAGTAATAAAGGAACAGGAGATATTCAGGGGCGGCTTCAAAACTCAACCGGCAGTTGTCTGCCGGTTCTGGGCGTTTGGCTATTGTTTATTCCAGTTGAACCACCCTGAACCGGCAACCAACCGTCGGTTGAGTTTGAAGCGAGCTCTTACAATATCATTTAACCTTATTGTATATTAGGACCTACGGACAAGAAACTATAAGATTTTTTTACAGTTTTATCGCATCTAATGTCGTATCCAAAGATACACAAGCTATATACATTGTTGTTCAAGTACACATGATTGTTTATTACAGGAAACACCTGCTGAACTTAATGAAAAGAAAACCAAATTATCTTTCTATTTGCAGTACCCGTTTACGTGTGAGAAACAACATCTGCTACATTATTCTTATACGTAAACAATAATTGACTATTATATTTAATCAAAAGAAAGAAATGACCAAGTGGGCATTTAAATCACCCAAACCCCGTCTTTCTTCCCTTTTTTCTTTCCCTTTTCTTCCTCTTTTTCCCCTTTTCTTCCTCTTTTTTCCTTATCTCCTTCTTTTTTCTTCTGTTCCCCCTTTTTATTCCTCTTTTCTCTCCCTTACCCTTCTCTACATTTGATAAAGTCCTTTGGGTGTCCTTTTACATTTAGGCCTATATCTTTGACTTGGGATGGTAATCTTATTCCTTATTTTTTCCCCTCTTTTTTATTGTTTGTTTTAAATTTTAATTTCTTTTCATTTTCATTTTAGATTTAAATTTACATTTCATTTTCAATTTTTAATCAACACCACAAGGTATCCCTAAAAAAACTGCATATTGTACTAAGATAACAACATAATGTAATATGTCCGTATACATATATCAGGCCAAGTTTATTAGTATTCATTTCCTGGGTCAAATTCATTCAAAGTACAACTACTTAAATACTTCAAGGTCCTATTACTTATCAAAATTATTATCCACTTCCAACCACCAGTTATGCTTCCCTGTATGTACAGAGATCTATATATCCACCAGCTAGTAGATTTACACTATCATGGAAAACTATATTATACAAGGGGAGAGGAAGAAAGCATGTTAAAAATGAATTGTAAGACAACATCGACATCAGGTCTATGCTTTTACCATCAAAAGCCTGCCATGGGGATCAAGCTGAGGGTAACAATTATCTTCCATTTTTTCCCTTCCCTTTATTTTCCCCCCTGGGTCCGTGAAATTTCCCCTTGAGAACCTTTAGGGAACTTGCGCCCCCCCCCTCCCCATTGCGCCACCCCCCGGTTGTTACGCCATAGCCTGAGATCAATGTGCGTCCTCCCTGTGTTTGCCACGTCTTCTCCAAGAAGAAAAAAAAACGTCGAAAAACAGTTTTTAAAAATATGAACAAAATAACGCACAACTGGCTTTGTGACCACCGCTTATTATATGTGCATCTTAATCGATAGAATGTGTCTAATTTTTTGAAAATATTAAAAAATAGCTTGCTTTATTGTATATATTTATTTATTTATCTATATATTTATTTGTTTATTAATTTAGTTAGTTAGTTAGTCAGTTAGTTAGTTAGTTGCTGTTGTTTTGTGAATAAAGATTTACAATGTTTGATGTTCATTTACATTTATATTTATTTTAATGGCAGAATGAACTTTATTATTAAGTGTTTTGATTTGTTAGAACAAAAAAGAAAACACTGAGGTTTTTAGGTTTCAAAAACTAGCATCGCGGCAGCCGTTGGACTAAGTGAGTTTTGAAAAACACTCTGCAATTACATTCCCGTATCTTCTTGTGTCATTTAGGTAACTTAACACCCGAGTATTAGACAATGAACCCTTGACAATAACGATCTTCTAATAGGCATGGAAGTGAACAGAATATCTTGTGATTTAAAATTGAACTTGATTATTTCCAGTCGTTATACCTAACAGCTATTGAAAGGGAGAATGTTACTTGATGCTGCAGCATATTGAGTTCACTGTGATGAAAGAAGGTAGGGGAAACGAACAAAGACTATATAAATATCTTTAGGGAAAGGCAGAGATTGCTTTACCAGGGAAATTAATGATATATTTTCAGACAAGAGACACAGGAGTTGTATGTGTTTGCTTTAGATGTTTATGCGTTAAGATATTCGGAAGTGTCGATGAATAAATTTAAATAAATTGAAAATGTATTTAACAAATATATAGATATGCATTTCAAAACTTGTTTATTTTAAAGGATAAATTCAGATTGAAATTTGCTGATTTACTGATAGAATTGTCCTACTATTAGTCAAATAATTTGATTTGTTTCTATATGTGATGGGTCACCCCGAAAGTGGGGACTTTGCATTATTTTAATTAATTCAAATTCGATTTTATTAGTTTCTCGAAAAGCGTTCTGTCGCAAAGTCCCCCTTTTCGGGGTGAGTCATCACATAGGGAATATTGATATTACCCGGGGATGATAATTTTGTTTCTATAAAATATTCTGTAAATTCTTTATTTCATGTACAACTTACACTAAGTGTAAATGTTTGGTTCAATGATGCCGTTATTTCAAATATTTTAAAAATTTGCCTAAAATATTGATATTGTCTTTGATATTATTATGTATGGCTAGTTCCAAATGTATAGCATTTTTGTAGACTAGTTAAGGTCGCGATCACATAGAACTATACTAAACATTATACGGCACTATTATACGGGCACGTTTTTCCAATCAATAGGACATTCTATCCATGATATAAATCAATCATCTCTGTACTGTTTATATATAATGAAGCCATGAAGAGCGTATAGTATATATAGTTCTATGTGATCGCAGCCTTGCTAAAATTATATGGTGCTTCAATTTTTACGTTATTTTTTGGTGATTATTTATTTCCTGACTCGGCTTACATGGTCGCATAGATTTATAATTAGTTTGATAGAGCATGAAAAGAGAAGGTATAATATATTGTACATTATTTCAAAGCTGAGAATACAGGAATCCAAATTTGTAATTACCTTAATTGAAAGAAAAAAAACACGCCTTCTACCAATTTCCCGAAGCACCGGCATTAAAATGTCTCGTTTTGTGGTTGACATTTACGCATTTTAATTTTCATTCGGAAGAAGTGATAATAATTAGATATTCATTTAATTTCACTCCATTGCTAACCTTGTATCATTTGTTTTATTCTTTGTATCATACTTATTAATTACAAGTTATATCAGTAGGACGTTTCAAAAAAACCAAGAAGACATGTTTTTTTTTAGCATCTAGAAAAGAAAAAAACAACAATCAGAATAGACGAGTCTTATGTGTTTAATTTTGATAATCAAGATGGGATTGAAACCATTATAAATAAAATTAACATCTGTTTTGCTAAGTGAATCAAATATTTGGAGATTGATGTTAATAGTGCAAAGACATAAATTTCTTAATATAAGTTGTGGTAACTGCACATACAATAAGTCCCCAATTGTTTCAGTTACTTAAAAGGTTAAGCGACTATTAACTTCTATTAGTCCATGGTAGATAGTGACATGACGAAGTATGGGAAGTAAAGAAGTAAATAATTGCCGTTGAAAATTGACTATTGATACGCATGTTCATCAAAATATATACAATTCGAAATTTTCCTCTATAGCAAAATCATTTAATTTTCTTCACAATGAAGGATCAAACATAATCATACGTTCTATACCTAAGGCTAGCAGTCAACCCCTCATTTTCAGAAATACTTTATGATTTACAATTCAGCAACTGATAATTAAATCTTTATAATTTTATACATTTCTAGATTAAGATGGTGGTGAGTTTTGTCCTTTTGGATCAAAGGTCTAAAAACAATAATTGTTCTTAGTAATTTAGAAACACATTAAAAAATGTGCCCTCGGGATCCTCATTTCTGTGTTTACACGGGGATGCTTAACGGTACATTCCAGAATGTCGACCATCTCTTTATTAAAAAAAAACAACTTGATCTTGACCTATTCTTATACATTTTTAACACACTTACAATTTTTAAAAATTTTGTGACTTTTTTGGCCTTTTTTGCAAACAAAAACTGATTCGGTGAATTTGGTATTTCACCGTTACCCAATCATCGATATATGCCAAAAAAAATTGAAATGTACAAAAAACCGAGTGTTACCTTATATAATTTGTCAGTTACAATCTCCTCCGAAATCATCAGCAAATTATCTATATTACAACAAATAGACTTATATTTTCATGCGCCTGCAATTTGATCAACATTTCTCTCAACAATAGTGTAAAGCTTTTAGTGAATTAGCTTCAAGATGGGTCGTGTTTTGCTTCCGACTATTGTTTTCATAAAATGCTGCTGCGTAGCAGATGTAGTTCCATTGGCGGAAACAGTGACTGAAAATAGAACGATAATTTAATTATCTTGTCATTTAAAGGGGCAATTCATTTCAGTTGACCTCCAAGGTCATCTCTATCAAAAATACGCTTTTAGCTCCAAAGAATTATTGACTGGTATATGTTGCATAATGTAAAAGCGAAATTCTGGCCGCACGGGTAAGTTTATCAAATTCCAATAAGCTTTTGGGACCCGACATTAATTGCAGTAATGGAGCCTATGTAGATTGTTTAAGAACATTGTGGTCTTGTTCACATCAGGATCATAAATGCACGTTATTACTTGAGTATTAGACAATGAACCCTTGACACAATAGTAATCTTTTATTGGTAATGAAAGCAAATGGAATCCCAAAGGTTAGGCACTGAACCCGAAACGTGACTAATTCTGCTTATTATACATGTACATTTAACTAGCAGCAATCTAATGTTACTTTGTTGATACCACTGCTTTTATTTTATTAAATATGGCAAACCTAAAAGGGAAAAAAACACGACGAAAGACTACTGAAATATCCACAGGGAATTGTTGAGATAGTAATATCAAGGGAAATCAATGATGTATACTGAGAAAAGAGGTTATATTTGTCTCCGTTAATTGTAAGTGAAAAGATTTTGAAGACGTCGATGGTTATTAGAGATATTAAATATATACAGTTGTATATCTCCAAGATATGATAAACCAGAAATAACATGATAGACAAAGGTTTTACTGAAGTATTTGGTGAAGTGTTTAACTTATTATAACAACACTAAATTACCCAAATGAGTAATTACGTAACGCCTTGGCCGATTTCCATAATGTTGGTATCAATGGATAGAGGAGACACTACCCTATAATATGGTATAAGGCAAAGCAACTTTTAGCACTCCAATTTATATTTCATAGGGGGTGGTAACCACCCCCCCCCCCCCTCCCGTTGATAACAAACGTTTTAAAAAAATACGTTGGTAAAACAAGGGTTAAGGCTGGCTCACATATTGTCGAATTCAAGGCAGTGGTTGATGAATGTGAGATTTAAAGAAACGTAAGGCGACAACAGAGTGCTACCTACGGTAGACTGTGGTGGCTATCGAATTAGTCAGCGTCTAGTGACGGCAGATAAAGGAAACTGAAAACAATACTTCTTGTTTTGTATATAGTCATTGTCCAATAAACACTGACGAAACTACAACGCCAATGAACGAAATTTCAAATAATTCATATGATAATGATTCGACTGGGATACCACGCATGGTGTGTCTGTTGTTTAACAATTCATACGAAGCCAAATGTATATCTTCTTTAAAGTGTAAGAGCAACTGAGATTTAAATCTTCAATAATTGTTTACAAAGTGTGGTTAAGTGAAATGTAAATATTAAATACTAAAATAATGTCAGTAATAAAGGGAAAAGAGATATTTAGGGCGGCTTCAAATCTCAACCGACGGTTGTCTGCTGGTTCTGGGCGTTTGGATATTGTTTATGCCGGTTGAACCACACAGAACCGCCAAGAACCGGCAGCAAACCGCCGGTTTAGTTTTGAAGAGCCCTCTTGCAATATCATTTAACCTTATTGTATATGAGGACCTACGGACAAGATACCATAAGATGTTTTCTTTTGTAGTTTTAGTTTTACAGTATATAATGCCGTATCCGAAGATGCACAAGCTACATTATTGTTCAAGTACATCTGAAGTTAAAATATGATGGTTGATTACAAGAAACACCTGCTGAACATAATGAAAAGAAAATTAAATTATCTTTCTATTTGCAGTGTCCGTTTACGTGTGAGAAACTACATCTGCTACATCATTCTTATACGTAAACAAAAATTGACTATTATATTTAATCAAAAGAAAGAAATGACCTAGTGGGCATTTAAATCATCCAAAACCCCGTTCAACCCTCTCATAAGTAGCCAATTTTTTCCCTCTCCTAACCAATTCACACCATCAACCTCCCTCATTCTTTCGTTAAGGAGAACTAATCTTACCTACCCGTTTTAGAGGGAAGGATGAAGAAGGACTTCGTAGCCAGAGGAAGGGTGGATGAGGATTTTTGATGACTCACCCGATTAATAGAAGAATGGTCTTCTGATTTACTGGGAAGAATGATAGAGGTTAAGTGTTATACAGGGTGAAGAAGGGTTCCCTGATAAAAGGTAAGTAGATAGTTGAAATTATTTTTAAAATTTTCTAACGTTCAACAATAGAAAACAGGTTTAACGAGACATAATTTTCACCTCAGTAACACTTCATGATACGTTACCTCTATACAAAGAATAATTCCCCTGGAGCAACACATTGACATTTACTTAACCTAAGTACGCGTACGTACCTTGATGTACATTTATTTGTGCCTGACCCTTTGACCATTCAACAGTATTGGAGCAAGGCATCATGTTTGAGACGAAAAAACGTTTAGAAAGCCTCTATAAAAGAACTAAACAAAGAATTATGACAACCTAAACAAAACAAACAAACAAAAAAACAAACAAAATCATTAAAACCTACACAATACATAAGTGTAAGTTGCTACAAGTCACTTTATTCCATCTCCACATTGTCACTCTACAATAAAGGGGAAAGATAACATAAGGGTTAATGACACAGAAGACACGGTGATATTTTCAACCGGAAATTGCATATTTGACAAGCGATTTACACACGACTTATTCACAAATGAACAATGACGTTTGTACTTAACGCTCTCGTATAATTACGTTGACAAAGGTACACGATTTCGTTGTATTTATTTCAAAATTTACAGGTTTAATTTTCTTGTATCTTTATGACATGCTTAGCCGCCAAAATGTGCCTTTTGACGTGGTGCGTCACATTTACTCGAATAATATTGATAAGCGAGTAATTATGTGATGCCTCATCCAGAAAGGGGGACTCTGCAGATTATATCAATGTTGAGTTTATCATTTGTGACCGTCCAGCCCAAAACAGAAGTAAATGCCAGCACTTGTCATTTTCACTTTATTAATTATTTGCAAAGACCATGCTTTAAGAATTAAAATGACACCTTAATCAACTTCACACGATTTCCAGAAGTTAAGTTATGGTCCGTCAAAGGTTTTCAGGGAGTAAAACGTATAACTGAGATAAACGCATTCAAAGATTAGTAAGCCCTATATTTTATGTTGATCGTCTTAAGAATATGCCAATATACTTCACATTTCCTATCATGTTATTGAAATGAAACTTTGCTGGTATTTTGTAGTAAGCACTAGGATTGTGAATCTGTGAAAATAAATGTCGGCAAATTATGACCTTGACATGTATTTTCACTTGTAACGCCATTTACTGCTCATACAGGCTGGAGGGTCACATTTCATATGTTACAACATTTTCTAAGCTTTAAAATGACACATTACTTGTTGTAATTGACCAAGTCTATCAATTTTTACAAAAGAAAATCTGTTGAAAATTCATATTATTTTCTTTATTTGTTGCTGCCTCTTTTCATCAGTTTCTCGAAAAGTTGTCTGTCGCAAAGTCACCCTTTTCCGGGTGAGTCATCACATAAGACACTTGAAAACAAACAAACAAACAAATGGAAATCTTTTGAACGTTTCGCTTTTGAATAATGTGTTAGAAAGACGTCGCTCATAATCATAATTAGATGGATGTTTAATGAGTTCGTTGCCGGACATAGAATTAAGAGATAAGTTACGTAGATCAGCTCAAATGATGAATATATATTTAAAAAAAAGGAAAATAAGTAAATATATACTTTCGTAACTTAAAACTTACCCAGGGGCTTCAAAACCGTGAAGGCAACGTGGGCTTTGTCGCACTACTTTTCAGTCTGAAGAAAAATAATTTTAATTTGATTCATTTTATGTAGTCCTAGTATAAATAACCACAACATCCTTAATACTGTACAGATTCGTTTTTTGGCAACTGTATTGTCTCATGGGGCTCGGTTGTTTCCTTATTTTTGATAACTTAGGGACCACAGGCCGCACCACTTCCGCAGTGGCCCTACCAGTTTTATTTTCCTACCCAAGCCCCTGATACTTACCAGTTAGAAATTTCTGGAAATAGATTTGTTTCATTAAAAACACAAATCAAGATAACTTCCTGACATACATTGACTTTAAAACCTTTCTCGAAGGCGTGACACTCATCGAATTTAGCAAAGTAAGGGTGTAAAGACTTTATAAAGATTGCATTTTTAGAAAATTGCCTGCAGACTATATTAATGTCAGAAAAAATTGAATATAGGATTTTTTTGAAATCACAATGGTAACTTTTTATTGATTCTAATGCTTAAATTGTACAATTAAGGAACCTCTAACAGCAAAGTTTTAAAAATACATGTACATTAAAAATAAAAGGTGATCCTAATATGACATTTTCCAAAAACTCAATTGAGTTTATCTATATAACATATTAATCAAAAACTGCATAGCTCATTTCCTTCTACAAGAATATATTAAACAACCCTAGTACCATGAGTACTGAAGTAAATGTTCACAAAAATAACGATTGGTTAAAAAAAACCGATTAGGGTTATTGTAAAATTCTAATAACTTGTTGAACTTAATTGATAAACAAAATGTATTCTAAAGTAAATGGTGTTGCATTAAAATTGTTATAGCTCTCAGTAAAGTTACACTTTATTTGAACAATTATACAAAAGTAGGAAATCTATCTAACACTTTAATCACATGAATGATAGGAAAGAGCAAAATGTCAGTTGCATTGTAATTATACATCATTTGAAATTTGATTCTTAACAAGGACCTTGAGGAAGCAATTATATCTATCATTAATATCTTCCTTTGTCATTTTAGTTACTTGATATCTGAGTATCAGACTCGGAACCATTGAGAATAGCAACCTTGTAATATTAGCAAAGGAAAATAGCAGAATCTTTAGGGTTAGAACTTGAAACGTGATTAAAACACCATATCCAAAAGATAATGATTGAGAAAGAGTTCCAGGTCATGTTTCAAATGGTATGCTGCCTTTTGTTTCAATGTCACAGCAGTTTCCAAAGATTCTGAAATGTTTATATTTTGTTGAGCATTATCGTTATGACTTTAATCCTAAAAAGGGCATGTTGGCATGCATATTTATATTTTTTTCTAAATTACCCAATCATACAATCATTGCTTGCGCTAACAACTCTAATTTGAAATTGCACTATTGAAAACCAAACTCATGCATTACATATAACAATAATATAACCATCATCAATAACTACTAAGGCTCTCCTAAACTTATAGTTATACGAAGAGGGTAACCCAACCGATTTATTTGTGACTAACATGGCATTTAGGTAAAACCGTTGATTTTCTGCATCGTTCCTATGAATTGTCCTGATTTTTGATTTCAACTCACAGCTTTCCTTTATAACAAAGCTAATTAATCTTTCTAGGTAAGTCCTTGTTTTTAGAACTGATGGTCATTAATATTATGATACTGCCAAATAGGGTCATTATATAGCAATATTATCATTAGTCACCGATCAATTTGTTTGCATTTGCATTTAGTTTGAAATTTTAGATGTCGTTATTACAGATATTTAGCAATGCAGTGAAAGAAATTTCTTTTGTTAAAATGTATTGACATATGCCAGTCTCTGCTACGGATACACCGATTTTGTCTACTCTCTCGCGCGGCTGTACTTGAGTATTATGCAGTACAATTGTCGAAGTGAACTTGGCGGATTTTATATGTATTGTAAAATACTATTTAACTTTGCAAAATTGGAATGAAATAGACATAGTGTAGCGGCCAACACCGAAAAAAAACCGTTACGGTTTTTTTCACACTTAATTTCAGTGTTGATATCCCGGTGAGCTACTTTACTCCAAATGTATGATGTTAAATCCGCATTTTCACTGACGTCTCATGTATTATACTGACAATGCGCTCCTAAGTAAAACAGTATTTTATTCCCTTCAGGTTCATATATAGTTTTAACCAGAGATCTTAACCCTCGTTCGTCCAAGGGGTGGTTTTTTTTGCAACCCAAGGTTTTTTTCCCGCTACATAAAAACGCAAAAGCAACCAACCCCAGGAATTTGAGCACATCCTTTGCGGTTATTTTGATAAAAATTAGGGAGTAATACCTAAGTTGGATCTGGGTAGGCCGTCAAAGTCGGGATGTAGGGAGGGTTGGTGAACCCCAGAATCTTGTCACCATTTTAAAATGCATGCATGCTATACGATTCAAATTTAAAAGACATGTTATAAGCATCATTTCCCTTCTTTATTCTTTAATAACAACATTTTGATGTTGGTGGCCAATTTGTCATAATGCCATTTTGTCTGATTTTCTAATCCGGAAGTACATTATGACGCCAGAATCACGTAACGCCTTGGCCGATTTTGATGATCTTGGTATTGTTAGAATAGGGGAGGGTCATACCTATCTAGCAAAACCAAGTTCGTAGGGGGTTGCGTCCAACATATTATGTGGTTGCTACAACTCCCCATCCCCACCCCCCTTTTGGAGTAATAGCTAAGGGTTAAAATCAGTATTCTGTCGGACGCAGTTGATGAATTGAGTGAAGCAATATTTTCCAAAAAAAAAAACATGTTTCCGCTCTGATTCATTATTTTTTTTAAATAATAAAGTTGAAAGACACGTATACACAATATATCAAAGAAAGGAATTGATATAAAAATTATTTTAGCTAAAACGATAAACTTTGTAGACTTTGTCATTCAGCTCCCATGCAATATTTCACGCCAGGAAGTAACATGGAACAGCCTTAATTGACCAATCAGAATACGGGAATCTAATTTGTGACATCAGTGCGTCCAAAATAATATGTTTGTTTACCGATAGCTCCATGACTAAATACCTGAGTAATCGATAACGAAACCCTTGAAAAAAAAGCAACTTTAGCTTGTTACGTGATGAAACAGCAGACTAATTGTTAAAGTCAGACATTGAACTCGGAACGTGATTGTGTCCCTTACAGCGATTTCAAACGGAAGTGTTACTTCATTGTTATCTCTGCTATCAGTGTTTGCATTAAACCTTCCATGTTTTGGGATAAATTAGGGGAAACGACGCAATACCACACGAATATCCCAAATGAATTCTATAGAATGTAATGCCAATGGGAAATCAATGACGTACTCTATGAGGCGATTTTACTTATACCTCCATTAAAAGTGTTGTGATTTTAGCATCAACGGTTATGGACGATAGTGTCATTTTTTATTTTCAATTAATTCGGGCAGATTGAAACTTGTGACTTATTTAATTTTACGGAATCATACAGTTACTTTGAATCTCTAGACTGAAACCGAGGGTAACAAATATCAATTTATTTTGGAACAGAAATACACCCAACTAATACGTAAGGGAATGATGCATATCCTAAAGACAAATAGTTAGGTCCCTTAACAAAAAAGTCGTTACCGAAATGACAAATCTTCCATTTTTGGCACAGATGTTCATTTCACCATGCGATTTTCGAAACAAACTGGCTCCAAAAAAATCGAGCTATTTTTGGGTCAAAAACTCAATTTTTTGGTAAAAAGGGTGATTTTTGCTATTATCGACATATAAGTACACAAAATTAACTTCTTTCTATTAAACTTTACGTTAAAAATATTGAATGCTTCTGTAAAAAGTTAAAGCTTAAATAAGTTGACATAAAACAATAAAATCAATAGACATTTGTGAACTAAAACACTTCATATCGCCGTTTCACTTTGTAACGCTTCAAAGACTCACTATTACAATAGGTATACACTGTTTGTAGCGCGCCAAGAAGGGGTATTCGCACAGGGGACCAACGGCTTAACGGGACTTCCGAACCACGGCTCAATTAGAGTAAAGTTTCTTGTCTAATGAAACAAGGAGACGCAAACCGCCTGGCCCAGGACTCGAACGCACAACCTCTGTTTTACGAGACCCGTGCTCTAACCGCTCAGCCACGCTCCCCTCTAATGAAAGGTAATTAGTACACAAAATGAGTTGGTATTAAATGATGAAAATATGAAAATATCCCCTTATATCTAAATAATGGTAAGAAATTGGTGATCTGCCTCATGATTACTATATACT
>JXSR01S014302.1:181869-217780 GCA_000969725.1 Ophiothrix spiculata | reverse complement strand
TTAACCCTCGTCTAACCAAGATGGGTGGTGGTGTTTGCAACCCCCTACGTCAGCATAAAAACGCAAAAACAACCCACCCAAGGCATTTGGGAATCTCTTTTATATACATCCTTTGCCGTCATTTTAATGACAAACTTAGGGGGTACCACCTAAGGTGGGGTTAGGGTAGGATGTCAAAGTTGGGGTGTGGGGAGGGGGAAACCCGGAAAATTTTAAGTCACCATTTTGAAAAATGTATGCATACTATGAGGCTGATACTTGCGGGGCATGTTAGAATTATCATTTTCCTTCTTTATTTTTACCAAAAATTTCCGATGAAATTTAGTTATTTAAAAAATTAAGGAAGTGGGTTGCATGGGTTGAGAGAAGGAGGCAGTTTGAGCTGTATAACGTTGTTCCAAGAGATAGGTTGCAAGGATGAACTTTGTCGGATACATCCGAATCGATCCAAACCTCTTCGCTTCCAGCTCAGAGAGACTCCTCGAATTACCAAAAACCTAATAATTTATTATTATAAAGTATAAGAAATGCTTCATTTAAAATTCGTTTGATTGAAAAATCGGACTTAAAATAAAATATTTACAGTCATAAAAAAGTCATGATCTTCCTATATTAATCGTTAATAATATATTTTTATGGATAGAGGGAGAGACAACAGTGAGGTGAACGAAGGCGATGATGGCTTCGTGCATGGATCTAGAGGAAGTTGGCCTTGTTGGGACAGTTGCTTTTGGTAACCTGGACTAATTTCACAGTAGAACACCGACTTGACAGAGAAGAACTCAGCTAGGCGCGAGCTTCTGGCGAGAACAAGCAGTTGATTTTATCTTTTTATGCCTTTTGGAGATACAATTTTGACAGCTGTATAATATCTTGCACAAATCAGTGCAAAATCGGTTCCCAAAACGCACGTTGTAGGTACCGAGCACGTGCCGACTCGGTACGGTGAACGTAAGTTCTTGGTGCTCAATGAACTGTTGAACTAGTCAATGACAGAGTAGGCACGGAGCACGTACGTTCAACGTGCGAAGCACGCACGTGCATCGTGCGTCGTCGGTAGAAGACGTGACTGCTGAAAAAAATATCAGACTCAGGAAATTCGTACGTTGCACGTACGATGTTCGTACGATGCACGTGCGTCCATCGTACGTGTGGAAAAAACGTAGCAAGAACGCAGAGAAAGTTCCTCATGGACTAAGAATGCTACGTCGTGTCTGCGTGCTCCAAAATCGGTACCGAGTCGGTACCGACAACGTACGTCTTGCACGATTTTCCTACGTTTTTGCACGCAGACAGCACGTACGTGCACGTACGACGGGTTGTGACCACCGCTTTAGGAAGGATAAGAGAAAATCTTTTGTGCAAAGCTCACCCCAAAGTGCAGTCTTTTACAAAATTTCTAACGGAGGCATTTGTAGTATTTGACTGTGATATAATACAAAGTTTTGTCCACAGTGTAATTGTTGCTAATGGTGAAAAGCATTTCCCTAAAGGTATGATTTTGAAGCTGAATTCTATATTATGTAGGCTGTCATGCCACATTAATC
This sequence comes from Ophiothrix spiculata, assembly GCA_000969725.1. Lineage (NCBI taxonomy): Eukaryota > Metazoa > Echinodermata > Ophiuroidea > Amphilepidida > Ophiotrichidae > Ophiothrix > Ophiothrix spiculata. Next base: position 216,233 of record JXSR01S014302.1, on the reverse strand, counting down.
TTTGAAGTTCTGTGAAAACTTTGTAACTCAAAAAAAAAAAAAATATCCACCAAGGTTTAGTACTAGAAAAAGGTTTAAGATTCATTGAGGATGGGTATGATGTGTACTAAATATGTAATATCTCCAGCTTTTTTGCAGTGATAACTGGGACACAAAGTGCAGAAATACTCTTTTGCTGAGGGATGCACTCTACTACATGAAGATGAAGAATCAGGAATTTTCGGGCATAATTAAAAAAAAAAACCACTTCATAATTCTGTGGTCTTTGGTTATTTGCAATCCATTCCTCTAAAATGAACTCTGTGGCTCTTTTTGTTTTTGAGTTACATTTGAGCTCATTTTTAGTCAATCAGAGGTCTAGTTCAGTATAATAGTAACAAGAAAAATTGAGAAGTAGTTTTCAAAACTATGTATTGAGGCCAAAAATATGGCATATAGCATATGTTGGAAAAAACACTATGAAAAGCTGTGAAATGGGCATTCAAAGGGGTACCCATTAAAACTCATCCTTCCCCTTAAATGGATGTGTACTAGACCGAGGATTCCAGATCAGATAGTCCTGAGTCCCTCCATGGCCAACTCTTTGGGTATCTGTCATAAATTGACAGTTCATTCACAATGAATGAATTGTCAAACCCAAGAGGGATTGTGGAACTGGTGTTTGAAATATTTCAACCTTTTTACAAGATTTACTTCAAGAATGGATTTTACTGAATCTGATCAATTTGGTCAAATCTATATAAGAGCTTCATTCGCTAGCACTTGCACAAACACAGTTCCATTCAGTCATTATTTACCCAACCAACCAACAACACCTTTCATATATAACATACTTACACAATGTTTTTTGCAATGGAGAGGAGTTGCAGTAAATAAATAAATATACCTCTCTTTACGGGGCTAAATTTTCCTTTGGCACATCATTGTATACTTTAACAGCACTTTTAAACTCTATATTCACAGTGCACAACATCATGAGCCTCCGTTTGCGTCATACACAGAGGACATAACCAGGTGTCTCCTTAACAAGAAGTAAATATCCTTCTGAGACCCTATTATTTACCAGACAACATTGTTTGTACTCCTATCAAGCTATCCTAGCCAGGAGCGCAGCGAGCGCATCTTTCTAAAGATTCAGGTTATCCAAAGCTATTCTAGGAGTGAGCTGCTCGACTCAGCTGTCCATAATCATGACTACAAGGGGTGTTAAGTACACTAAAAGACATTTTCAATGTGTTGTGGAACTAGAAAGAAACAAATCGGCTAAGCTTGTTGATAACAAAACATGTGCCGACAATGAGGATTTTGCATTCAATTTGTCTCGTGTTTGCCTTGGGGTTGTTAACAAAGTTAAGGAAGGATATTGATCAGAAATATGGCTTTTGAACATTTATTTCCTAATCAAATTTAAAAGCATGTTCAATGGTTTTTTGTAAAAGGTGCTGTACTTTTTAATTAGCTAGAGTTTCATTTATATATTGATACTGCCTCTTATGTCTACTCCATTTTCTTTGCAAGTTAAAGTTAAGTTTCTAAGCCAGGATTTATCGTTAGACAGGGGCAACTGGCATATAAGGTCCAAAAGGTACACCCAAAATATTTTGACGTAGTTTTTAAAAGCCGACATGCAAAAAACAGGTCTCACAAGCGCACAGATGGCTCATAACAATCTCATTTTCTATTTCTAAACAACAATTAGAGACTACAAAGTAACATTTTGAATGATTCTTGAAAACATTTTTAACCATTTTCTCTGCTCCTCTCTTCTTTTTCCCCCTTTATTCCCGTCTTTTTATTTTTTCCGGAAATCCTTGAGACAATTGCCCCTTGCAACCCCCATGGCTGCCACTGTTTTACGCTTATCCAATTTGGTTGTTTAAATCAGATTAAGTGAAATCAAATTCTTCCAAAAAGTCTTACAATATGACTTTGAATTTGTATGTATGGCTAAGAAATCATATCACATAAGTATGAAAAAACAAATAAATATGATGCAACTGTTAAAATTCACTCTATGGTACATAGTTTAGTAGCACCATCAACTCCAAGCAAAAAGTACTGCAAAAGAAGATATCAGGACCTTCCCATCATGCCTGGCTTCAAATGGGATATTTTGAATAGGTTGTCATGAATGATGTTAATAATAAAACATATGTGACCACACAGCTCAAACCAGCTAGGTACATATCTGAAATGAAAGATTGGGATGAGGCCCGGGATGAGATCTGCTCAGGCATGAGAATCTTCCTGTTTAAACAGGAATTCCTGTTTTTTTGTGGCCAAATGTATGTGTTTTCCTGCTTTTATTAGCTAATTTCATTCTCATGCCTGTCTGCTAATTGTGCCTGATATGGCTCATTTCAATCAATTTAAATCATAATGTGAGAAAAAATATATATCAGAATATATATATCTGTTAAGAATAGTATGATGTAATAAACTGTGACATAAATAAGTATGTCACATGTTTCATAACCAATTATCACTTAATTTCTGAAATTAATTTAATGACTCTGGTGAAAAGATCATTACTAAAAACTGTGAGATGAAATATGATTTGCATCAATGTACAAATGGAACAAAGGTCAGTTAGTAACCTAAAATTGTTCATAATGATTAAGCTTATTTAGCTAATTAACGAATTACAAAAATATACCAGGGAAGGGGGATCACACTTACACAGTGCCATGTGCCCCCAATTGCCTGTTCTTCAACTACTGACAAGAACTTTATTTGAACGCGAAATCTATCCAAAATTATGGGATTCTTTCCCTGGTTGGGAGCAGGTAGGTTTGAAAGGAAGTTTGAACTGAAAAGTGCCCGTAAATAGCATATCTTATGAAACGGTAGATTATAAATATTACAATGTATCGTAAGAGGTCTTAAAGAAAGTTGTTATTCATATATTCTCATTCTATCGGTTTTAAACAAGTGTCATCACCTATCTCTTAGAGATTCTATACTTTTATTTGTTTACAAAGTCTGACCATTTGTGGCACCTTTTAGGATATATATAGACTTGCATATAGCCAGAGGACTGAAAACAAGACAGAAATGGACTGTACAAAATGGGGCTGATATCAAAACAAGGCAGAAAACTTGAGACAAATGTTGTTTGTGTACCCCTCACACACTGTGCCACTGTTGATATGTAGCACTAACTGGAAGAGGGTTACTGTCGTCAATTCAAAGTTGCAATCCATAAGATTCTAGGCCCAGAGCTCATCACTCAAACTGAGTTCTTCGAATCCATTGACACAAGAGCTTGGAATGTATATCCATATAGATTCCTTGGATGTACATCCATATACATTCAACTCAATACATTCGTGCGCCTCATACACTGTGTGTGCGTGCGCGTTGACATGCAACTTGGTAGTACGCGTAAGTACAACATACAGGTGCAAACACATATGCGCAGTTGAAAATGTAGCATGAATTCACATCTGGTGACGCGTCATCGTGTATAGACACAATCTCTACTCCTGGAATGTATATTGACGTACATGAATGTTCATTCCAAGTTCTCTTGTATATAGTTTGGCCCAATGAGTGACACCCCTCTGATAAGACTAATCAGGATACAGATAGCATAGAGATAATTATAACTTGAAATGAGAAGTACTTAACAATACCGTCACTCAATTGCAACTTGAATCAAAAATGAGAAAGTTCAAGTGAATTAGCTTAAAATTAAGAAAATGATACAGGAACCTACATCTGGGATAGAGGTCATATACCAGAGGCAAATCTAGGCACCCTTTTAATTTGGGTAACTGAAATCTACTTTGGTAAGAGTTGATCTGAAAAAATGATGTATCAATTAGATACATGCAGTTATCAGAAGAAACTGTCACAATGTTTTAACTTCAATGAATAAATTGCTTTTCCTCATAGATTTTATGTGACATTTTCATAATTCCAAATCATGTAAGTATTAGAGTAAGAATTTAGAAGTAGATTATATGCAACATTGGACCATTAGACCTTCTTTTCTTCATTAACATTTTTGTTCTTTTAAAACCATAAATAACTTTCTTTCTTTCATAATGAGTTGAAAGATTAACAACTAAATATATTCTTAACAATGAAAAGAAAAATAAAGATTTTTCATTCTATTTTAGGCTTTACTGAAATTCTTGTAAGTGTAGTATCTTTTGGGAACTTTGAAAGAAACAGCAAAATATTAAGAATTGCTATAGTTTGTATGAAAAAATCATCCATTTAAAAAAGGAACCTTTCACACACTTGACAGAGCATAGTCTGATTTTTCCAAATTTACTTTCCAATTTAACCCTTGTGATCCTGAATTGCAATATAGGTGTATAAAGCCCATACTGAATTAATTTACACTTAATACAAATTGGAATGCCTGAGCGTTCTCTCATAAGCTCCTTTGGAAAAGCTCAGGCATTCTATCGGATCAAAAGGGTTAAGATTAAAGATCATCACTCACAAGAGTTCATTTTTCAATTTAATTAAATAAGTCCATCCATTTAGGTTTTAGAAGCAATTTTGTATTTCAGAAATGCCTATAATACTAAAGTGTATAAATGTAAGTTTAGTTACTTTTATTAGAATTAACATAGTTTCATTTATATCTTTTAAATAGAACATGTTTCAGCCATAAAATTTCATGTATGTTATGAGAAAAATACACAAGCAATATTTTAATACCAAAAAGTTTTAACAAGTTGAAGCGATTGGAAGTTGTTTCCTTCACATGAATGTTAGAAAAGTACTAAGCAAATTTCCAAAAAAAAATAGATTTATATGCCAAATACAATATTGTTGGTTGTGAACAGAGTATACAAAAATACAGTGAATTGGTTACATTAACAGATAGTTAGGCCCTGCACTCTGGATTACTGTTCACACTGTCCATCAAATACTTGTTACATTTACAGGCAGTTAGGCTCTGGATTACTGTTCACAATGTCCATCAAATACATGTTTAGCCTTACAAAATGGAATGTAATCACAGAATAAGCAACGGTGGGCAACTTGAACGCTTTTCCATTAGATACAAAAATACAATGCATTTGACAATTTTTGAATAAAATATCATTTTTTTTTTTAATGTGATGGCATTATATCCTTTCGCCCAGACAGGGTTAAATCTCATCTATAGCATGGGTTAAGTACCCAGAGGCAAACCGATGCAAAGAGGACTACTTACACACCCAACAACACAATGTAATACTACGCTACGGATGCTAATTAGATGAGATATGTATGCAGGCTGCCAATACACTCAGATGCTGGATTTATGCATAGGGTGACGTCTGTGAATAGCAGCGGTGTGGAAACCGTGTCGACACTTGGAATCATGTGTTAGTAGTTTGGGCATGTTTTAAGGAATCACTTTAATGTGAGGAAGTGACATAATTTGTTTGAATGTTCGTAAAAGGTGCGATGACGGCTTTATTTGTGGAAATAAATTCAAATCCAATGCAAATTTTGCCTTGTGACTTAAAACAACGATCACCGCAGAAATGTTGTAAGTTGGTGATGGTGCTAGGTTGATCGACCTGTTGGTGATAAAGACAGCTCCTCACTTTCTTGGACTATAAGAGAACTTGGAACCTTACCCCACCTGATGTTAACCAGCTTGTATTTGTGTGGATTGATCATTACAAAGCAACTAATTTCTGCTGCAGTAGGGGAATTGACTTGTGTGATTTCATCTGATGATAACTATGACCAACAACACCAGTCTTGCCACCAATTGTCTGCGTTTGTTGGTTGTAATGTCAAACATCAGCATTTTGCCAAATCAGAGGATAAGACAAGCTGTTCAGTAACTTGATCCAATTCTAATCCATAGTGTTTTTGAGTCGGCAAGAGTAGAACCAAATGAATATAGCTAATAGCTATAGCTCTAGTTTTGTGGTATGACTTCTTTCTGATGCTACTTGTGCACACCTCCTGCATAACTTTAAAGTTTGAGCTGTTTCAAATCTGAGGAACTGGACTTGCCATGCAAACCTTATCCGATTTTAGCCCTCCTTGTGTGACTTAGTAAGAGTGGATTTATGCAAATACTCAGCCGAGAAAATAGCACTTGTTTTGACTGCTTTTAATGCAGTCTATGTCCTTTATGTCTATCACCTCCAGACTGTTTATTGATCTTTCATGTAGCTTGAACCACTACAAATCTGGGGAATAAGAAGAGTTTTACGCAATTCTGATCCTTTCCAATCGTTGTGTAGTCGGCAAGAGTTGACTTAGCCTAACCAATAATACAACTGTTTCAGATACTGTCTATATTCGACACCTCTAATAGATGATCTAATTTGGCCTTGCAAGACCAGAAAAACGGGGGATTAACATCCAGAGTGCTATATATTTCCATGCATATTCAAGACCAGTTCTTAGTACACTATTCTTGCAGCAAATGATTAGTTATGACATTTGTTAAATATTTGACTGCAAAATAAATAGTGTACTTATTTATCCATTTGCAGCTAAACTTCTCACATATCACATCACGTATGGTTGCATTTGCAGCTAAACTTCTCACATATCACATCACTTATGGTTGCAGTTTCACCATACTGTATAGACATTAAAACTTTTTGCATCATGTCTACTGTAATATAGTCCTGGATTTCTCTTTTAAATATTTGACCTAAGTTCTTTCAACATATTTTAGTCAGGTACAGATACCCCCAACTAACGGGCAAAAAAAAACTGAAAAATTTGAAATAAAATTTGGCCAAAAAGCCTCCGCCGGCCTTCCGGGAATAAACTGCCAAAAAAAAAAGCCCGGCCTAATCAACCAAAAAGGAACTCGGTGCCAACAACCAAGGCCCGGAAAGGTTTGAACTTTGCCATTTTCCAATTTATGAGGATTATCTTGCCAACAAAGGGATTTTGTCTTCAAGTTTACAAATCCTAAAAATCATGCAACGGTTTCTTTGAATAGATATATCCGCAAGACAGATTGCACAGTGTGCCTATATTAGTATCTGATGATGGTGATGGAGTATTTGTGTTGTTTTGGAAGGATTTAGTGAGGATTTCCACCTTGTAACCATGATGGATTTTAGGGATTTTAAGTGGACAACGATACTATGCACACCCAAGAAAAGATTCAGGTAGGTTGTCTTGTTTATGCTTTCTGTATATATTTATGAACTGAGACTTTGTATAATTTCAGCAAATGTGTGGTTAAAGGAAGATTTTGAATAATTATTGATTTATGCTATGGTCATATAACAACCGGTCACCGACCAATGTCTGGTAATTCAGTATCGTAGTGATTATGTAACTTCCCCAGTAACTGGTTCACGCACATCCCCTGACAATAGTGTGTGCTATACTTTTGTATGATGATCATTTCGATTATGGTTCAAAACTAGAATGCGTGAACCAGTTGTTAGGGTGATAATCCTATTATACGTAACACTTTGAGACTGAATTGGAAGAAAGCTGCAATGCAGAAACATCCGTATGACATCGGTATAACATCAGTGTATACTTGTGTTCCTCGGTTGGCCGCCAGTTGTTATTGGACCATAATTACAGATATAGTTTACAAGCCACAAGGTTTTAACTCTGAGTTATATTCTTGCGGCATGCTTTCGGTGTAGCTCGGTGTCTCTACATCTCACAGACGATACCTTGTCTCCGCACGAACAGGGTCTGATCACTGACCTATGTCCGGTCAGTGTTTGCTGAACTTTTACCTGGTATAATGTCGCAAACATATTGTAACCTCGCCATAAGGTTATGTGACGATATCGGGAGCAACAAAACATATTGTCAAAAATTCTGTTATAGCGGATGACATCAATGATTTTATATGATCAGTGTATGTTACATATACATTCATAAAAGCCTGTAGCTGGGGGGGGGGGTACCTATAAAATTTGACAACCTACAAAAAAGGTCCACAAAAATTCCCTAAATGTCCACCAAAAAACACCTCAAGCACCAGAACACGGAAATGTAGGTTGTTTCTTAATAAAATACTACACAAAATGCTTAGAAAACTACTGAAAACTTTTTTTTTGCTTGTCAATTTGCGATAGGTCAACCAAAACGAAAATTAAATTTTTCCTCCAAAAGATCCACTTTTTAAAAATCCGCACACGCCTTGATAAAATCCTGGCTACGGGCCTGCATACATATAAAACATAGGCTTAGTGAATCAGATCTGTTTGTGGTGTTGTAATGACCTTTCCTGGAAGCAATCTCATAATATGCCTCATATCATGCTCTTTGACTATTACATTTACACCTGAAAGTAGCATTGTCAGTGCTAGAAACTTGAATACAGGTTCAATTTCAACTGACCCAGTAGCCTCACAAGTCAGATTCTGTATAAGATTTCCCCTTTGTACTCCTCACATATTGAAAAACTCTGGTATGAATGTCTAAATTCAATATTGCATCATATCCACAGGAGACATTGCAGAAACATTGAGAAATGATTTGAGCAAATCCAACACACAAAGATATATGGAAGGTTACCAAAATATGGATGTGTTGAGAATCCACTTTAAGATAGAATTGCCCCTTCAGAAGGCCCAAAATAGAAACTTCAGGTTAAAATTCAAGGATAAATTACATTTCAGAATCATTATTTTGTTTGATGTCAAATTTGATATGAAAATCTTAATTACTTCTTGAGATTGTAGTATTGAAATTTAAAGTAAAAAACAGTTTAAATAAGCATTCTTGAGGAAACAATAGAATAAATAAAAAATATCATCAGTGGTTTCACTCTCGAAAATTACATTTTCAGCCAAAAAATTTCAACAGAAGTTCCAATTGTTGTCAAACAAAAAGCATCAGGAGGTAATTTTCTCCCTATTTTAAATTTGAAGCTTGTATATTTGGCCTTCTGAAGGGGTAATTTATCCTTAATATTGAAGGTACTGTATACAAATTGCTGACAGAAATTACATATAAGAAAAGATAAAAGTTTAAACTTTCATAAACTGTTTATAAAAATGCTTACTTTCCACTGGCAATGGTAGTTGGACGCAAGTGATTAACTGGTCATAATTTTTGTTTCACACAAAAATATTGGTAAAACCATGCCAATTTGTATTCAACGTATTGTAACTCTAAATATATACACTTAAAACCCACAAAGTTATATATTGCTGGAAAGCTGATTTTCCGAGGATATCAGTTTTACCTAAATAATCCTAAGTTTGAGGGATGGGTAAAAATTATACAGGGTGCAAAATAAAATAAAAGTGCATTTTGGTCAAGCAACTTGGCACGATGAAATTTTGTTGGGGAAAGGTGTATCAAGATGACACAAACATTACTTGATGGATGTAATGATGGCCTTCAATAAAATAATACATTTGGCGACCAAATTCATTGTGGTCAAAATACTGAGGATGGTCAAAATCTATGAAACGACTCATTAATTTGGGGGATATTTATTGGTCATAAGCGTTTTCCTGTATACACTACCTAATATTTAATCACATAATTGGATTCCTCGTCAAATATCCTTTTGAAAAATGTATAACTTTAACTAACTACGTCAATTCAGTCAAAAGATTTAAAGTTTTCGAGTGTAAATGCACGTTTTGTACAATAATGAATAGAGAAAATTACCCATATATAAAATATTAAGAAACAACAAAATTTGGATGATATGTCGATATTCGATACATGCTTTAGCATTATACATATCTCATTGAAGTATATTCATAAAATTATGATCACAGCATTTTTATTTTTAACAATACATGTGTTTATAAATCATAATTTTCTTACACTTTTACATGTAAAACTATGCGCGCCTCCTCCACCGTCGCCTCCTCCACCCGATCCATCGTGTTCCCTAATTGCTTTTTCAAGTATAACTTTACTAATTAAACTCATGGGAAGTTCAATTTTTACAAATAAATAGAGTATAAATATACCTTTCATATGATACCAAACTTTACCAAATACGTAAAGACGTTTTAGCAAAAATGCATGTTTTCTACCACTTTGTAGGGTAATATGTAACAGATCCATGATATTTGAGGGACGTATTTGTGACGCAAGGCCAGTTCAGCTAGTTTAAGAGTTATATAATGTGTTGCTTAATTATAGCAAAGGAAGTGATCATCATGCTTTCTGTAGCAAGTGATATACCATAGCGATTTTCAGTCCTGGAAGCTCATTGATATAATTGTAATGGCATGCCATGACACCACCTAAATAACAGGGTAATTGAACCATCAGCTGGGCACAGATTGTTCTTACCATTTCAATTTGCACTTGACAATTTTTATAGAGTTTTAAACCAGCTGTATATAAGGCCTACCTAAAAATTGGTTGTTGGAGTCAGTTAGTTGGTCAGATTCTTTCTTGTTTTTTCCCTTTTTCTTTTTTTTTTAAATAACCACAGGACACACAAAATTAATGGAGCAACAACATTTTATGTTCTCATCTTTCATTCTTATAACAATCTGGATTTACAAGCAGCCTGAAAGTGAAAAATATGTTGTGGCCATGCTTAATTAAAATCTAGGATGAGCACCAAAAATATGGTCGGTTGGGTTACGCCAGTCAAACAGTATTTTTAAGTTAAAAAATGGATGAAATGATACCCTATTGGAGACCATAAATCTACCATATCTATTTGAATGGATACCCTATCTGAGACCCTATGCGAATGTTAAATTATAATTATTACAAGAAATTGTGATATCTTTGCGTGGTTGTTTGTTGGATTTGCTATACCAAACTCAATTCCCCATGTTTCTGCAATGCCTCCTGTGGATGTTATGCAATATTGAATTTAGACATTCGTAGGTAAAATGTAGCTTTATACCATTTTAACACTTTAAAGAAGTTTTTCTGGGTATTTGGAGCATTTTTATTGTCATTAATTCAATCATTCTTTTTAGTTAGATACCCTATCAGAGACTTGAAAGACTTGAGACAAATTTGATACTCTATGTGAGATTTACAGAGTACCAGGTCAATTTTAATACCCTATATTGCAAATGTTGATACCTTTCCAGGGCTCATCTTTTTGGTTACACAGATGGTTACCTGGTCAGAATACGCAGTTACCCCCGGGGTATAGAGATACTGGAACATTTCCATTTAGGATGCAAGTAACATAGGTGGACATTCGTCTAATAAAAATAAATAAAATTGGCAATGATTATGGTTTCAAAGTATATGTGATGCATTTTGGTAAGCTTAATGATACTCACTATTTCCCTGATGTGCAACCTCTTTTGTACCTCAAATGGAAATGTAGGGTGAGGCCAAAGGTTATGTCTTGTATCTAAAAAATTAAAATTGACTGATCAAGAATTTACATTGCTCAGCATATTGACTGATCAAGAACTTCAAAAACCTTATCGTAATCTTAGGCTCTTTCAGCTCATCATTTAATTGAAAAACACAAGAGTACCCAATAATGCCGAAAGGACTCAATATTATGATCCGAGACCCCAGGGAGGAGAGCAGGATATGGCTGCGTTAGTCCCGCAATAATATCACAAGCCCAAGTCAACCTATCCGTTTATTCCCATTGGAGAGCTGCGGGCTTATTAGATTGAATGTGACCGAATTTTACTCCAGAGTTCAACAGTATGTTGTGTTGTTTAATAATGTGTCCCTTCTTTGCCTGTGTCATACAGCACATAAAGGGGGGGGGGGGGCTTTGCAGGGCAGAGCAATTTTTAATTTTATAGTGTGCCTTTTAAGGTTGGTATAAGGTTTTTCTAAGCTTTGAAATAATGACTCATTTATTGAGGTTTACCAATACATACCAGTTTTACAAGGGAAAGGTGTTTTGTTCACCGCAATCTGTTTAGTTTACTTAACCCAAATTATCTATTTTGTGTCATCAAAATGGTTGAAAAATGTTTTATTTTTTGTCGTCATATTTTTTGTTGGTATCTGCGTGTTGTCAAAATGATCCATTTTGTGTTGCCAGAATGGTTAAAATTTTGTCATTAAAATAGTCCATTTTGAGTTGCCAATATGGTCCGTCTTTTTGTCATAATGGCCCATTAAAAATCAGCTGTGACTGGAATAGCCTGACAACACTGAAAGATTTAGATGAGGGAAAAGTTTTAAAATATCAATGATTGAGAATACAAATATTATTTGAGGACTAAAACATTTTAGACATGAGAAATGTGGTAGTAAACAACCAATCAAACAAACCAAAATTATCCTAACACCACCTCATGTTCTACATATGAGGCAGATTTTTATGTAAGAACTTCCAGTGAGGTACAAAGGGGAAGCCACTGTCGCACTTAACAATATCAAGAGTATTCCTGGTCACCTCTTCACTTCTTGACCTAAAACAACATCCTCTGTCCATTCAGGACAAGTAAGAAGTGGTGCTTTATTGAATTTCATGTTTAATATGTCCAAGAATGTAGGGCAGTAAGAGGGCAAATGAGCAGATGTGTATAGCATCGATATATACAGGTACACTTTTGATATGTGTGCGGCCCAAGGAATTTTTATAGGGGAACCAGTTTTCTCAGCCATCTTGTGTCGCTCATGGAGCAGAGTTATTGTACCTTCGGATGTATTCGGAGTTTGGCCGATATCCAAGCAGATCGCGTAAATCTTCACTTGACGCATAAACAGCTTGTGCATTTTGTTTCACGCGCAAACCGTGTCTGCGTTTCAAGTAGAGTGTATTGCGACTTGCACTGATCAAAGTACGCCAATCCCGCTAATCTGTTGCGAAGACTCTCGAAGTGAGGCACGTGGAGCCGTAAAATGTCGGAGATACAATAAGTCAACCTCCATGAGCGACAATCCAAGATGGCTGCCATCCCGTAGGATTTACACGGCGGTGAAATCAAAGTGGCTGAGAGTATCGGTTCCCCTTTATAAATTCCTTGGTGCGTACCAACCAATTTCAAGCTTGCTCTGGTTTTCTAAAGAGGTAACACAATGTTACACATACAAACATTATCATATCTTTTAAAAAATGGATTTAATTGTTAAGTTTGACTAAGCATGTGTATGATATATCATGTGATGTTTAAGGATTATTTTTTCTGATTTAGAATTACAAAATTCATCAACTTTTGATCTAAATACATCATGATTAAGTTGCCTTTCAGCCTCCAGTATGATTCATTTTAGAAATGCATAACAATGATGTCTTCAGTTCAAAATCGATCGGAACTATGAGATGCAGTGTGTAATATCGATTTTTAAAAATTAAATTCTTTATTAGTTGCAAATTCTAAGAATCAAGATCAGAAATGGCAACTCCAAACTACATGACTGGAATTGCATATAACATCAATAGAATGTTTCATGAATATTTAGCCCGCATTTCAAGCACCAGTATCTTGGAGCATTAATGAATTCTTTCTAGAGCTAAACATGAATGCCAACATTCATGAACTTGTCTGAGATTAACAGAGCAATCCATAAAATGCTTTAGGTCCTCACTTTCTGCTTCCATGCTGTATCGCTTATTTAGCACATTATCTTCATGTAATTTATTGAGGATGACATTGAAATGTTATATAATGGTTACATCAGAGCCGATATATGAGGTTTTGCTAAAATTGTATATACAGGGCCCTAAAACATGGATAGCATTTCTTTATTATTATTATTATCCATCTTGACAAAAAATGTGCCGTTCCTATGTTTTTAGTTTATGATAAAGCACATTTATATTAAAGGGACTTGGATAGTTCCTCTCTGTTACTTTTCTAACAATAGACTTTTTGTACTTGTATTGGTAGAACATGTTTATAGTAACATGATCTACCAGTAGTTTCCTATATATTTGTTAAGTTCTAGAAAAAATTACAATTCTGTATATTAAACCATAGTTTTTCATCACCAGATTTAGGTCTCTACAGTACAGAAACAATGTTTCTAGTTTCAAATATAAGACATATCTTGTTTCCACACCTGTGATGATCAAACAAATAATTTTTGATTGAATTAATTTTCATGCTCTTTGATTGATCTATTAACTGGTAAATCCATTAACGTATAGATAAAATCAAAACACTGACACCAAGCTACCAAAAGTGAAATATGACAAAAAAAGGTACTTTTTCTCTGAATTTTAGCAATTTGTATTTTCAAAAATGTTATTAATTTCAATATATTTTAATCATTTATAGTATATTTCTGAAAATTTTAGATTCTTACTGGAATCTTGGCTTGTCCTGAATATAAGCTGTGAATGTATGTTTTCTTCCTAGCATAAAATGTACAAAAAGGGTTTTATCTCTGTCCTTGAGAGAGACTCCCATAAAGAATGGAACATAATAGACATTTTATCATTTTCAGGAATCCCAACTATAAAACAGTTAAAATGTTTTCCTTTCTGTGTTTTAAAAAATCACTTTCTTATTGTTCATTCCAGTTTTTTTCAGCAAATTTAACAGTAAAGCTGTTCTCTATGAAAATATTTAGCGTGGTTTTTTTTACTGCAACTTCCTGAACAATCCCCACTTTGTCACTTGAACAAAGCAGTAAAAGAATTGTTACATGATTGATTTCGTAGAGCATTTTTGTTCAATTTCTCTCTATGCACGGTGTATCGGAGTACATCCATGATAAAGCTATTACATCTTCCTCCTTGGGGTTGGGGGCAGGGGATCGTTCTCTCTATGCACATTGTATCAGGGTACATCCATGATAAGCTATTACATCTTCCTCCTCGGGGTGGGGGCAGGGGAGCACTGTCATTAAAGACATTACTGGACACCATTTGTGATAAAGAAAAAATAATATTCATAAAATCACTGATAACTCTGGTTGGTAACTTAACCCTAACCCTGGGGCATTTAAAACCTATCTTCTTGGAAATTCCTACATAAAAAAATTGGCTATTTTGCCTCATTCGTCTACGGGTCTCAAACTCAGGACCTCTCGCATCCCATTCCAAAGTCAAGCAACACCAAGCCGCGAGGCGGGTGCTGCCTGACAGTGATTCGGTGCCTACATATATCTCCCGGCTATGACATTATGGGATATGATCCGATAGTACTTTTTAGTACTAAGGTCCGTCAGGGTTAAAGCAGTTTAATTTCACGGAATTAAAATTTAGCGAATTTGGAAACTCTCACTTTTTGGCCGCATTTTAATTTCACTTATTTGAATCATCTTGCTATTCAATGCTATGTTAACAATTATCTTAGTGGCATTTTAATTTAGCGAATTGTGATACTAGCGAAATGAACTAAATTAAAATGATAGCAAAATTGTCATGCTTTACAGTAATTAATATAGGCCTAAAAAGTACTTTAACCATTGTTGATAGCAGATGGTGAAAATATGAAAAAAACAAATTTGCCCCCCCCCCCCCAACAACTGATTTTACATGATTTTGGCAAAACAATCATTTAAATCTTCCAAAATGTAAAATATGGGTTGATGAGCCTGTAAAACAGTTTTTATTGTTTTATTTTGTCACATTACAGGTACATTGTGTCAAATAACAGTAACCCCTCTCTTTCCAATCTCAGAAACCCATCTTTCCACTTGAGTTGACAAAAAGCCGCTACAAGCAAATCATACTCCACCAAACCTTTCTTGTAAATTTCTTAACTGAATACAAGGCACCGAGTTGTCTGCGATAGCCTTAATTATATGGATATCATGCGTTACTCTTCTTGCAATTTTCGTAGAGATTTACCAAGTTACGCAGCTTTGTCAATTCAATTTGGAGTTGTACATTCTGTTATGTTTCTTTGATGTGATTGGCAATCATTGCATGAACTATACAGTGATATTTAGATTAACCTTCTGTGTATTTCAGTGTCAGACAATGTGACACTTTCAGGGGGTGTAGGACGTGTGAACCCGGGGGGCCACTGTCATTGCAAGGTGGACACCATGCTCATACATGGACTTTCAAAATGGACCCTAAACGAGTATTTATCTTTCGTCCATATGATACCCCAAACAAGTATTTTGTCATCTTTTCCCAACCCTAAACAAGTATGTTCAAATCAAGTCTGAAAACATACCCTTTTTAATAAAGCCTTCAAATTAAGCATATCCTTTTCAAGTAAGCCTTCAAATTATGTTTTCATCAGATGTTCTAAACTATGTGGGCCTACCACACCACACAACTTTCTTTCATCATTAAAACACAGATTCTTAAGGACAATTGAGAATCTGTGATTAAAATAAAAGAGTACAATGAGACTCGCTGTGACTCCCCGTTCCTTCATGATATCTGTGGGCTTCTCGTAGTTTTGTTCTGTTGAATCTTGACACGAGATGCTGCTGTCTGTCTGTACAGTAATATCGCCTTTTACGCAAACCTGAGCTGAGCCTAGCTTGAAACGGTTCATCCTTCAAACTTATGCACTGCGTTCAGCATGTTCAGTTACCGATGTTGTGAAAGTTAGAGCGAAATCGCTACGTCAAGGATGGGAAGTATTAAGTCTACTTGCTTTTACCAGTCGTTAACACGGTCAAACAAAATTTTGACAGTTGGCAAGTACAACAGGGATGGCTGATTTTTTTTTGATTTTTCGTCCAGATTTTACTTAAGTTACGCCTTAAAAATGTTCAAACATTTCTGAAATATCAAGTTATGTCTAAAATACTTCATTGTCATGGCATGCAAAATATATATACCCTTTACAAGTATCCAATCTGGAAAACTATACCCTTTTTCCAGATTTTTGCAATTTTGATACCCTTTCCGATGTACTCGCGTACATCGCCTTTTCGAGAAAAACAACCCTTTTTACTTGTTTTTGTGTACGCGCATGGTGTCCACCTTACAATGGCAGTGGCCCCCCCGGACGTCACAATTTATGCAAATCTCTCATTGGAAAGAAAGGACACTTTGAGCCACTGGTTCCAAACAAATGTGGTAAGCCTTTTTACCACACAATTTAGGTCTATTGGGAATAATTTATAGTACTTTTTAGTTTACTAGTTGTAATACTCTTGAATAAGTTAGCATTAATGGTAAAACCTTTTGGAAAAAGAGTCTTATAATAGTCCAGAAGATTACCCCTGTCACTATTTTTTCTTAGTTTGCGAACTAAAAACGAGTTAAAAGATGGTTCGATGTGTGTCACGTATGTCTGCTGTGTTAATATGTGTGATCAGTGGAATTGCTATTGAGATGATCATTTGCTTGGAACAAGATCGCTATTAATGCAAGATTTGCCGTCACTAATTCCGCAGCAGTTGGCATTATATAGGTATGGTGCACTTGTGTGGTCTGCTGAAACACGGTTGCTTATGATTTTTGAACCTGTTACAGCCATCGGATTGATGTCCTTGGGCAAGACGTTTAATCTCAATTGATTCATTAACACTAGCAATATTGGGAAGCTGTTTGGGGAATACTTTATTCTCTAAGTGTAAATAGAGATTGTGTATTTTCATTCAGTTACATTATGTTTATATACAAAGTCATGTCATAGGATTTGATTGGATATAACCCATATGATGAATTTGTTTATTATGTTTCTCTATGTTATCTTTTACAAAGACATGTGGTAGAATCTGAAACTGCCGTCACTCAAATGAAATATCTGACAAATGTTGAAAATCCATTGAAGCTAGTAAATACCAGTACCATTAAGTCCAGGGTCCACAATCCAATTTGGTTTTTAAAGTCTACTGCCATTTGCATCTACAGTCTGTGACATTACTTAATGGCCAGATTATCCCTAGTCTGTGGAACAAGATAATCCAATTTACGCAACATTCATACCATTTTTGGTGTAACAATATTTTAAACAAAATAAAGATATATGTCATCAATGTTATAGAAGGTGACAAAAGAAAGTCTGGCATATCCTTTCACCTGCAAGCGACCGTTTCCACAATTATTTTCAACTCACTTTCGAACTTGAACTCACGATTTACAAACTTTTGAAACCGAAAGTGGCGCCGTTTGAAATGATGTCATTTGACCTAAACCAAGATTTGCCAGGAAAAACAAAATCGTAAACAATTGAAAATCATTTGTGGATAAAACCAAGGTTGTGCTCAACTGCAAATTGTTTCTTCAGGATCTCACATGATTTATTGTGGTTGAAAACTCAACAGTTGAGGTCCGCAACAGCTGAGATCCGTTACTTTCAAAAGTAATTTCAGACAAGTGGGTTTCGACGGTCACTCAACTGCAAGTTCACTTTCGAAAGTTAGTACCTTTCAAAAGTGAACTCGGCGAGGAAACACACCTTGTGTGACATGGAATAAATAATCTAAAAAAAAAATAGAAAGGTAGAATTCATTTTATATTCCAACATATCTTTTCCACCCAATTTACACCTGTCACAACTTAATCAGTGATACAAAACATAAAATATTTGCATCTCGGAGCAGGTTTCATTGCCACCGGCATCAAGATAAATAGCTCTGAATATATTTACGTTGTCACTGTGAAGGTTACCCGTTATTACTTCTTTTATTTTGAAAACTAATGTTACAGTTTTCCCTTAGGACTAATAGATTGAACACATATTATATAATGTAATGTGAGAAAGAGATTTTTCTTGAAGGCAATAATGCAAGGTTCCTGCAAATATAGAATTTTTTTTACAAACTGATTTGAATCAGCCTGGGGAATTGCCTGGTGAATTACGTAAATCGTGACTTTTTTATGTGCTTATGTGTAATAGCATGGGTGATTATCTAAGAGTTGTATTACATATAACAGGATTTTTGACAATATAGAATTGAAGAAAAGTGATGTCATATTCTTGCTGTCCTGAGGAGGCATAGAAGTAATCACTCCCATGTTCTGCGGCCTCTCTTTGTGTTGTCAAAGTCATGCGATTTTTGACACCCTGTTTTCAAAGTTTGTTTATACCTAAATTGCGATTGCATCATGACCATAATTTTAAGTTCCTAAAATGCCTTTTTATAAGCGCTGATACTGCATCTAAATGATACCTTTCTGCCAAATATGAAGATTCACTTATTAAATGTTTAAGTCAAAGTTATAATAAGTAAGAAGGTATTAAGGTAATTTATTATTCTTTTTGATCTCTGAATCAGACATAAACACTCCCTGAATATGTATCCCTAAATTTCTAGGATACCGGTATTTACATTTTTAGAGTATAGTTGTCAACCCATCATTTGAGAAAAAAATTACTCATTAACTCAAACAACTAAATATTAACTCGGTATAAAAGTGTTCATTTTGGTGCCTGGATTTCAGGTTGGAACCAAGGGTTTAAATGCACACAGCTTAACCAATCATCCATTTTTGCACCCTAAGATCTGCATTTTTGTTCTTGACACTAAATGACCCCCCCCCCCTATTCAAGGGGTCTCCCCCAGGGGTTCAGCTGGGAGAGTTTGGATGTTCCTCTAAAATATGTGGTAGAAATACAAAATTAAAGCAGAATTGGAGGTTACTTTATATAAAAAATATAATTCTGTATTATGAATTTCTGCTTAACAACAACAAAACAGTTTTGAAAAATAACACTAACAGAAGATTTCTTTGTTTCACAGCATAATATTACCAAAGATCTAGTATGTCATCAATATAGGTCCTTTTCAATCATTTCATTTTGAAGTTCATTACCAAACTTTTTTTTAATGCACATCACATTCCATCTTGAAAGATAAGTTAAGTATGGAATGCTCTTATGATATGAATTTCAATGTTTTTCAAAATTATTGTATGGAAATTCTCATAATTTCAAAATAGTTGTAGGTAGTTAAGCCGAAAACATACTCGGCCTCCAAACAAAATTTTTGCTACCAAACATTTGGTCGATCGTGACGTCAAAATGACGAGTGACTCTAAACAAAATAACTTCAACACTGAGTTGAGACCAAATAAAATTTCGCGCTAGATTGAACATGCTATTAAATTGCCATATACATTGGACCAAATGTTTGCTACCCGTTCATACTTTAAAATCGATGGCAAATATTTGGTGACGTCACAACCAAATGTTTTGAAGGAAAAATTTTGTTTGGAGGCCGAGTATGATTTCGCCTTTATGCACTTTTTCCAGACAGTATTGATTAGGTACTACATATAATGGAATCAACAAAACACAATGTGAAATGAAAGAAACGTTTTAGGGGGGGGGGGTACCACTGTATGCTGCGACACACACGGTCTGGCTATAAAAGTGCATGACCCCTTGCCTTCGAGTTTTTGGAGTTATGTTTGAATCTTTTTAGAGGCGTGTTGTGTCCTAGTACCCAAATAAAGGTCATTTGTGTTTGTTTTGTAGTGTTTAACTGTGGCAGACGATCAAGTCTCTGGAGTTGTTGCAATGCAGTACGACATCGACACACTTGCACAATGGCTGAGATGGTTTGTCTTGCCTAAAGTTGATGGTGTGTAATTGTTGCAACGAATATGACAAGGCATTTGATATGTTGGCTGATCATGCTTGTCACATGTTCAAGAATGACAAGGTCATTTATTTTTTTGTATAATCGCAAACAGGGGTCGATTTTACTAACATTACGATGCATCATAGCTAACAAAGGGTTCAGCTTGTAACTACAACTAGACTTCATAAAGACGTGAAAACCCTTCGTAAGTGTTCACCGCATCGTAAGGTATATGAATTATGCATTAGAAAAATCAAACCCTTTGTTAACGTTGCGTGGGGTCATGAGGTGGTTGTAGCTAACGATGGGTTTCGGTCTTACGATTGTTAACGATGCATTTTAACGTTAGTGAAATCGACACCAGGACTGATACTGGGCAAGTTTTCGTCATTCCAAATGAACCAACTCCAATCACAGATTCCCCCTCCATCCCTTCAACATTTCATTGCATACATGTAGTGTGCAGCAGGTGTCACAAGATTCGGCAAGGACATTTGATTTAATCAATTTGCATTGAATGTAAAATTGACATTTGAGGAGAAACACAAGTCTAGATTTCTTTGTTCATGTGTAATTTAAATTTAAGATTTTGTTGGAGAGATGTTTAATACACTATCTGGGAACACAGTTATGCAATAGTACAAAAATTAGATTGGCTTCTGATTCCAAAAATTTCTGTGTTGGATTGTTAGAACAAAAAAAAACCTATCTACTGAAGACAGCAGTCTGATATGTGTGTAGAATTTATTCAACATATCACAAGTGATTGCTTCACTCATGATCAGATTTTCAAATAATCACCAATCTAGAGAACTATTGAGCATATTTGTACTAATTACAATGAATTGTGCTGAAATCCAACTTTAAAATATGTTTACACTATTTTCTAAAGAATTTGAAAATCATGGGCAATCTATTGGCGTGAGTCCTAACGCGAGAAACTGACTCTAATCAAATTTATCAACAATATTGTTAGCAATCATTTAGTGTCAGGAAAAAACGTCGTTTTTGAAAACCAGATCAAACGATGATGCATTTCATGTTAAAAACACCCTTGAAATTGAAATTTAAGCCAATTTTCTATGTATGTGAGTAACCAAAATGTAAATTCAGACACATGACCTTTTAGTCCAATCCATTAACAATGGTGGAGTTGGCTTTCTTCTTGTCTTATTTCCCAGACCGACCATCATTATGTATGAAACACTTGAACCAGTGCCACTTAGTCCTTGTGGCTTGATGTGTGGAGCAGCCCCATTAAAGAAATTTGTTGATTTTGCTGTATAAAGTTTTGGTTTAAACAGGGCAGAGGTCGTTATACTGAGGATGGTGAAGAAGACCCTAAGCATGCAGGGACACGTTGTGTTTTATAGTTTGATTGCCTATTCCAAGACCATCGATTTCAATAGAAAGTTTGTTTCTACAGTGAACAACTACTAACTAGAGATCCTGAGGGCAGGGCACACAGCGATTTTGGCAGTGGCATAGCCAGAGGGGATGCGGATGTACCCCCAATGCCCCTCAATATTTCATTTGTTGAGCGAAAGACGTCACTTGTCAGAAATTTGTACCACTATTGGAAATTTTAAGTCCAAGTGAAGTTTGTCATTTTATTTTGAACGGCATCGGTTTTGAGTAAAATTTGAACCAATTTGTTTTAAAAGATACAAAAATCATCGCAAAATTGACTTCAAAGTTCACAAAAAAAATTTAAAAATATTAAACAAATTATTTTTTTTCTTATCAATTATCAAAAGTCTTGTTTAGTGTCATATGCGAAAAATTATTTGACAACTGACATATATGTCAGTTGTCAAATAATTTTTCGCATTTAAAAAAAAATCATTTTTCCAATTATTGTTGAACATCACAAAATCTTTGAATCGCAAATCAAGTTCTCTTCAATAATCCGTGGTTGCAATACACATTATAAAGTACCCACAAAATTATTCAGATATTTGAAATCCAAGTGCGCTCGTGGTAAGGACAATCTGAATATAGGTTGTGAACAAATAGTTAAATTTGTCTTCTCCCTGAAGCAACCAAGAAAATCAAGCGCGAGTTTCCTCAAATGCAACCCCACAGCTGATCTGTTCACTCTTTTAAGCTCAAAAAGAGACATTTGACAACTGTTCTTTTCGGTAAGAAGTGTCGGTTATCGATAGAATGGTACTTCGTCCTATATTTGAACTTGTTACTGTGTTTGTATTTTGTGATTGGCAATTAGTTCTGAATTTGCTTTGGGCCAATCGGTGGTGATAATATGGGTATAACAACGTTACAGGTTTTTGTCAACAACACTTATTTCAATTCGGCAAAATAAGCTTAAGGAGAAAATATTGTGATGATAAAATCTCCCTAAGTGCAAAAGGTGCAAGATTTGCAAACAACACAACACAAAAGCCAATAACACTACATTGATGCCCAAATCTGAGATTTTGCCATGGGAGGTTGTGACTCAAGTATATATTGATATTTTAAAATAAAATACTCATTGCTGTTTGGTATGTATAACGTGATTGAAAATTAACTGTTTATTTTAAATAATTGCTGATCAAATCTTTTATGATATTCTATGAGGATTTTTTGGGGGATGAATTTCTTGATTAGTTCTTTCCCTACTGAATCTATAAAAAATTGTTCAAGTGGCAAAAGAACTAGTTTTCTTTAATAATCAATCAAGAGATTTTTTAACTTTTGTGATTATCAACCAATCAAAAACTTTTTAGCAGTTCTTTCAAATCTTAAAAGAAATATTTAAAAAAAAAACTGCACCCCATTGATCATTAAAAAAAATACCTGCACCCCATTGATCATAACAAAACTTAATCATTTGTCGCTATTGTCACCCTCCTCTAATTCATGAGGAAGAGGGTTTGTTTTCCATTCTCTAAAAACTTCCATTTTATAGTTATTTTTTTCTAACCCAACTTACAAGTAGCTAATATGATA
Source organism: Ophiothrix spiculata (assembly GCA_000969725.1). Taxonomy (NCBI): domain Eukaryota; kingdom Metazoa; phylum Echinodermata; class Ophiuroidea; order Amphilepidida; family Ophiotrichidae; genus Ophiothrix; species Ophiothrix spiculata. Next base: position 193,010 of record JXSR01S014302.1, on the reverse strand, counting down.
GTAACATTAATTTTTATTCCCTTGAGGCATGTGCAAATTTTGATCTCATATCACAATATTAAGCTTAAAGTCAACAATCTGAGATTAAGGTAGATCTAAATTCTTTAAAAAAAACTGAATTCATTATTCATTGTTGACTTAAATATTGCATTTCCATATGATGAATTTGCAAATCATAAGTTTTTGGATGTAAATTTTAAAAAGATTTTGTTTTGAATGAGATAAAGTAACATTTTAATAATCTCAATGAATTCACCACATCTTCAAAACTCAGTCGAAGAAAGCACACATTTATAATCCATTAAAGTCTGTTTTTGGACATAACATGATTTCAGCTTAAGCAACCAAACCATGCCTAATACATTTCCCTCTTAATGGACTCCACTATTTACTTTATCCATAAATCCTGTCTTAACCGATCTAAAATCACAAATTACACAGGATACCTATGAAAACATCATCCGAACATCCTCTCTCCCAGTCTCCTGATTTCTAAGTTGGACAAAATGTTTTAGTCGTCATGATTTGATATATGTGCCCCGGTTATTCAACTTACGATATTGACTTTTTGTACCTTTGGAAATTTCGTATTCTGGTGCTTTATCTCTACATAAAAGTAGTATGAATTGGCTGACACGGAAGCAGTGTTCCCTGCTATTCTTCAAGACGAGATTAAGTTTCAGAAGCGGCAACTCTTCGGGGGACTTCCTTATAGGGGTGGGAATTTATTTAAGAGACTTCTTTTGTCAATATTATTGGAATTTTCATCTTGTTTAATTAAATGTGCCATGCAGAATGCTTGAAATACACAAAAATGTTTTTTATTAAAAGGAAGATGATTTCTACCTGGGCCGGGGGGGGGGGGGGGCATCTAGCAATACCTGCTGCCATCTAAGAACAGAGAAATGTAGGGAAAGGGTATGGCTTCAACACAGAAAGAGCTGAAATACAGGGTTGTGGAAACATATATAAGGATGGTGATTTTTTTGTACCATGTGTAATGTTTAAGTTAGTCATTTTTTTTCTTATTTTTATTGATCTAGAAAGTCCTGATCATACATGTAAATGCTCCCCAGATTTCTAGTCTAGAGTTTTAGTAACGAAAAAAGTATTATAACTGAAATCCTCCCCCCTTTCTTTAATTAAAAAAGGGGTTAACATTCCTGCTATTGTTATATCTGTTCCATCTGACATCTGTTCTTCCTAGCCCATTTGGATTGAAGTGCCATGCAAGGGCCATCTTGAACTAGTTCTTTCATGCAGTCAAGGACTTTAACAATATTTAATATGCTAAATAACATGATTGTTGGTTGTTGTTTTTGTAGCTTTTGTCAGGTACTTCAGTCAAAATTTTACTGAGTCCTTTAAGAGAAAAAAATGTTGAAAGTATAGGAATGTGCGCCTTTAATGATTCAAAGTGCTGTATAATATTAAAGGGCAACTGGCCTAGATCCTGTCCGCTGATTTTCTGACTATATATTTTTTCACATGTATCTATAGTACATGATTATACTAACATATACTACCAGTAGTTTCCACTGAATTTGTGTAACAGAGGAAAAAAATGAAATTATTTACCAGCTGTATTTTTTGTCGCCAGCGACAACAAATGGTTGTTAAAAAAGTGTTTCTAGTTTCAAACCTTAAAAAGATCTTGTTTCTACACCTGTGATGGGTAAACAAAATTATTTTTGATAAAATTGTTTAGTTGAAGAACAACTGAACCTGATATCTAGAATAAAGACCCCATTTCAAGCTACACCCCGGTCAAAAGTGCTTGCGCACGCTTATATACGGGCAAAAAAGTAATTGTCATATCAAACAACCAAGACTCTGAAAAAAATTCATGGTTTTTATAGGTGCCTATAATGTTTCCAATATAAGTCATCCATGTTTTCTCTGATATTCGATCTTCCATAACCATAAAAATGGCTGATTTCCTGGATCATATATACAAATACACCACACAAACTTTTTGATATGTACCAATGTAGTTTATTATTCAATTTCTCGTTATCACCCTAAAACCGTTAAGAACCTTTTTAGTTTTCCAACAAATGTGCAGTTATGTATTTAACCTCCATTTTTGAATGTGCAGAAGAAAAGTATACAGTATGTTTAGCATGCCATATTTTCAAATGCTGAGAATGCAACTCCTGTTTGTTTTTGTTAGAACTATTAATGTTAATTCTTAGTCACTGAGTGCGTTTTTACTTCCTAATAAGGAATTTTGGCCATCCATTATGAGACGATAGATGACAGTGCGTTCAGCGTGAAACGCAGTGGGGCCGCGCGTTCAAAATTACGGCGCGATGCAGGTATACGCACACATCCGGCGCGAACAGCTTTACTGGGTTTGGAATATTTCATGTTTGAATAGGGGTGTACATTTTTCCAATGATAATGTTTATAGTTTTTGACAATAATTTACATCGTTTTTGGTTTATAAATGACTCAAATTTGTGACCAAGAATGAGAATAAAAGATGGCGATTTATTGTTTTGCCTGTCATCTATCGTCTCATAATGGATGGGCGTACATTATTTTTTCGTAATGGGCACCCCCTGCGGGGGCACCCATTACTCAAAATAATGTACGCCCATCCATTATGAGACGATAGATGACAGGCAAAACAAAAAATCTTATCTTTTATTCTCTAAATATAAATCAAAAAAAATTTACGCAAACGATGAATGGTTCTCAAGATATGGCTGGTTAAAGGTTTTGTGTGCAAACACTTTTGACCGGGAGTGTATGTATGGTATCTGATGTCTGTATGTAAGGCAATGTAGTACTACGGACATCCAGATCTTTAAAAGTACCTGCTTAATTCACTGACCCTTTCAAATCAAGCTTTTCTCAGCTCTTTCTGTCCTGGACAAGTCGTATATGGCCTGAGATTAAAACTTATTCATGTCCAGGCCAGGATAGTGTCTTGTTCTATAGGTGCTATTTCAAAAACAAACAGGTCCGATGATGATCGGATATCCTTGCATGTAAGTCAATGTAGTAGGACATCTAGAAAACTTGTTAAGTATCTGCTTAATTCACTGACCCTTTCAAATTAAGTGTTCTACTCTATTTCTGTCCTGGGCAAGTCGTATGTGGCCTGAGATTAAAACTTATTCATGTCCAGGCCAGGATAGTGTCTTGTTCTATAATAGGTGCTATTTCGAAAACAAACAGGTCCGATGATGATCTGATATCCATGCATGTAAGGCAATGTAGTAGGACATCTAGAAAACTTGATAAGTACCTGCTTAATTCACTGACCCTTTCAAATTAAGTGTTCTACTCTATTTCTGTCCTGGACAAGTCGTGTACAGTCTGAGATTTAAACTTGATTCTTGTCAGGTTTAGTCTCAAAATGACTTTTATTAAAGGTATACAATTACACAAGGGTCTCTGCTATACTCTTAAACACTTGTCACCGTAACCTTGCAGCGAGTTTACGATGTGTTTACGGTGTCATACCAATAGACACAGATCTGACACCGGCTGGTGTCCGACCGTTGTCCGTGAGCCGTAGAGACGCCGTAAGCATGCCGCAAGAATTTAATTCTGGGTTAAAACCTTGCGGCTTGAATACGATGTCTTCAGTTATGGTTTCATAACCACCGGCGTCCGACCAGGCATCGCAAGCATTCACCGGTGTCATACCAGCGTTTGGCTTCTTACAGCTTATGTGACCAGGGTGTCATTTCTACAGGATCAGCTGGGAGTTCATGCAGAATTTGTGGTCAAAATTGATCTCTTTTGACTCAAAAGGAGTACATTTTTGACTCAGGATTCAAGGTGAAATACACAAGTGTATTCTTTTCCAAGTTATTTTGACTTGATATGAATATGGGTATAAAATCAACTGTCAAGTAATTCAGAGCCATAATAAAATGTAAAAACCAAAGGCAACAATGTGGTAAATGCCTAATACCCAACCTCTAGAAAAATGTTAATTTCTCTATCAAATTCAATTGTCTTAGAAAAATGCTTTGTGCATAATACTCAAACCCAAAAGTTTTATAATTTCTGGAACATATACTCTTGATTTGTCTCAAAATTATGCTTTTTGCATAATACTCAAACCTCTTAAGTTGTCATTTTCTAGGACAAGTATAATCTTGATCTATCTTAAAATTATTTTTTTGCATAATACTCAAACCTCCATGTTAATTTCGGGGACAAATGTGACCGTCCATCCCAAAATAGCCATAAATGCAGCTTCTTGTCATTTTTCAAAGACCAAGGATTAAAATGACATCTTAATGAAGTTCCAGAAGTCAAGTTATGGTCAGGCAAAAGTTGTCAGGGAGTAAAATGTATAACTGAAATAAACACGTTCAAAGATCAGTAAGTCCTATATTTTCTATTGATTGTCCTCAAAATAAACAGATATATTCCATATTTCTGGCAACTGCATAGACAAACTAGTCATTTCCACCCATAAAATAGTTGTTATTTCAAAACTAAAAAATATAAAGGTTTTCCTATTCATTTTATTCATACATGCTTTATTCTATCTTCTTTCTAATCACGCATAGTTTTTTATGAACCTACCTCACAACACATATGCAGGAAAACCAATTTTTGACCCAATGTTGACAAAAAGAAGGCCCTGTACAACTTATCAGGATTTGAATTAGATTTTTAGTAAACAATTTTATCTTAATTATATGATAATTTACTTTAAAAAGGTAATAGGTAATGAAAGTTTTTTTCATACAGTTTCTGGACAACTTTGACACTTAAGTCAATGGGAATTATTCTGATGGCAGCCAATTAAATATGCATATTAATGAAGCACAATTATGGGTTTTTGTTCGGTTTTCTTTCTTTTTGATATTGGGTAACATAAAGTTCAAGTTTAAAGGCACTATAACACTTTTAGTTAAGATATGATATTAGTGCTCTTTTCTCCTAAATGCAGCAATTAGCCTCAAACTGTACAATATGTGTATTCATTACCAAAATAAAGGAGAATACTTAGTTACCGAGATATTTAAGACAACATATCGGCAGAACTGTACGTCAATATTAAATCTAAACATAGTGATAAAACGTGAAAAAGTAAATGTCATCAAAGTGGACCATTTTGACGTAACATGACTCTTTAACTCAAAATCAGATCAATCTTTCAAACCACCATGTGGAAGAAAAATAAGTGCACTCAAAATACATTTTGTAAGTGTCCACTGTCCAGGGCACTTTAAGTATTATACTATGGTCATGTTGTCAGTTTACACAATCTTGGGCTTAGTGCATCTGTTTGTTTTCTAAGCCAAATCATTTCCTCCAACAATGAAATAAATCTGACAAAGAACTTCTTAAGAGAATACACACTCTGAATATGATGCATGTCAAATACATCTATTCTGCTTTCAATTGCATAGACAATAGTTCAGATTTACTTTAAGTCGAACAAACACATCTCTTATGGATTTTTATCTGGCTGGTCAGTACTCAGACAATCTCCTTCATGTCAGTTCTAGGACATCATAAGATGACCACAACTAAACAGCTTCCTATACAAGTGTTAATAATCTGACCTGGCCGCATTTATTTTCCGTAACTAAGTCCATTGTATAGGAACAGCACTGATTCCGTGTAAATTTGAAAAAAAAAAAAGAATTTTAACCCAGAATAGGGCAAAAGCTCATGCATAAAAGTATTTTTGTAAAGTCAACTGATTTTACTTTTTCTATACTTGGTTTGGTCAAAAGATGGAATAATTTGTGGCCTGACTTAATTGTCATGTTACACTTAGGCCTCGTATCTATAGTCTGTTCCCTTGTGGCTTGTGCCCTTGTTCCGTTTTCCATTGTCCCCAGTTGTGCGGCCCTACACAGGCAACAAAGCCTTGTTTCCATAGACTGTTCCCATCTCTTGTTCCCATGAATGAACATGTACATTCTCCATGCTGCCAGGTCACAGGAAACATCTGTTGTACAGGAGGCCACATATCACAATTAGGAACAATGGAAAATTAAACAAGGGTACATGATACATGGGTACAAAGATTTTGTAAAAGTTTTTTCTTCATTTGTTAATTTGCCACTAATTTGAGTCCTTATGCATGCATCCATGTATAGAAATCAGGTCAATAGTCACTTCAGTTTTTTGCTTTTATTCAAATGTATGGCTCTGAATTTAAAAGCACTTGAAATTTCACAACATTCAAGAATGCCATGCATGAACAAATGTAAAAAAAAAAATCTAGACCCTTTTCAACCATCACAAACATGACGATGAATACAAATTTTGAGGAACATTAACTCATGATGTTCATACTGTAGCATACATGGGACATCTGATAGTGGCTCCTTATGCATGCAAATAAGTCATCGCAAGAAGCAGCAGAAAGATACTTCACTTCCGAATTCAAACCCTATCGCCGGAAACTCCGTATGCTCTTCTGCTTCATGTATATGTTCTTTCTTTTCCTCTAAGGATTGTATGTCAATGAAGTTTTGAGGTTTGTGGTTTATTTACAAGAGATACTATAATGAAGGTCTGCTATAACCCAAGGGGTTTGGGTGGTTACTTTTTAATGCAAGGCTATGAATGCACTTTGATGAAGCCAATCTGGGGTATTCTGGGGTCCACCTGCAACTGAGATTTTAGGACTCAAGTAAAGTCAGTCTGTTTTACTGGCCTTGCAAGTAGGTCAAGTTAAAGAAAAATAAATCAGAGTGAAAAAGTGTGAATCTAGTTCACAAGTTGAGTACTGTACTCATTTTTGCAAAGAAACTTGCACATTTAGTCAGGGTAATAAAGTATAGAAAGTAACCCTGCATAATTCAACAACCATTAATATTATCGTCACATCTAACTTTCTACTTTGTATTGTTAACAGCGCAAAGTTTTTTATGTTTCTACATTTTTATCAAAAAAGTTAAACAGTTTATTTCATGTTAATCTGCCTGTAATTTTATTCCTTACATTCACGCATTCATGGATGAAAATCAGGTCAACAGTCACTTCAACTTTACGCTTTTATAGAAATGTAGGGTTTTTAAATCTGAAAAAGTCCTTGAAATTTTACAACATTCTAGAATCCCATGCATGAACAAATGGGAAAAACTAGACCTTTTTTCAAACTTCTTGACTCAAGAATGCGTTGATGAATACAAATTATTAGAAACATTAACTCATGATGTTCCTATCATGCATGGGACATCAGTTAGCGACTCCTTATATGCATGCAAATTAGCCATCGCAAGAAGCAGCAGAAAGATACTTCACTTCCGAACCCAAGCCCTATCGCCGGAAACTCGGTATGCTCTTCTGCCTCATGTATATGTTCTTTCTTTTCCTCTTAGGATTGTATATCAATGAAGTTTTGAGGTTTGTAGTTTAAATATACATGATACAAGAGAGACTATAATGAAGGTCTGCTATAACCTAAGGGATGTGTAGTAATTACTTTTTTAATGTAAGGCTATGAACACACTTTCATGAAGCAAGTCCAAGTTATTCTGATGTCTGCCAGCAACTGAGATTGTAGAATTCCAGTAAAATCAGGTGTTTTTGCAAGTAGGTCAAGTTAAAGAAAAATAAATATATGTGAAAAAGTGTGAATGTAGTCCACAAGTTGAGTACTGTTTCTTGATCTCTATTTTCTTCCTGACAGGTTGCAAAGACACTTAACTAGACAATTTAGTCAAGGCAATAAAGTATAGAAAGTAACCCTGCAAAATTCAACAACTACTTATATTATCATCGCTTCCATCTTTCTTTTTTATGTAAAAAGTTGAACAGTTTATTTCGTGTTAATCTGCCTCTAATTTAGTTCCTTACATTCACACATTCATGGATGAAAATCAGGTCAACAGTCACTTCAACTTTACGCTTTTATTGAAATGTAGCTTTGAATCTTAAAAAAGTCCTTGAAATTCTACAACATTCTAGAATCCCATGTATGAAAAAATGGAAGAAAAAGACCTTTTTTCAAACATCTTGACTCAAGAACACGTTGATGAATACAAATTATTAGAAACATTAACTCATGATGTTCGCAGCATGCATGGGATATCTGATAGTGGCTCCTGCTGCATACAAATTAGCCATCGCAAGAAGCAGCAGAAAGATACTTCACTTCCGAACTCAAACTCTATCGCTGGAAACTCGGTATGCTCTTCTGCCTCATGTATATGGTCTTTCTTTTCCTTGTAGGATTAAATATCTATTTATATACAAGAGAGACTATATTGAAGGTCTGGTATAACCCGAGGGGTTTGGTGGTTACTCTTTAATGCACAACAAAGTAGCGAGTCGGAGGAGAGTCCCCCTTCAAGATTATAAAATGTTATTTAAATCAGTTGTTTCACTGTCCAAGCAGGTCAGACTAAAGAAAACTAATACAAATGTGGAAACTGATGGAATCTAGTTCAAATGTCAAGTACTTTTTCATGGCCTCCATTCATCTTTTTTGAGCTTTCGCCAAAAATTTGTTTTTTTCTTTTAAATTCTTATTTATTTATTTCACCAAAAACAATCTGCTACTAATTTCCTTACATTTACACGTTCATGAATTAAAATCAGGTCAATAGTCACTTGCTTCTTATGCTTTTATTTGATCAAATGTAACGCTGAATTTAAAGGTAGACCTTGAAATATCACAACATTCAAGAATACCATGTGTGAATAAATGGGAAAAACTAGACCCTTTTTCAAACTTCTTGATTCAAGAATGCATTGATGAATACAAATTACAAGGAACATTAACTCATGATGTACCTATCATGCATGGGACATCTAGCAACTCCTTATGCATGCAATTTAGCCATTGTAAGGAGCAGCAGAAAGATACTTCACTTCCGAACTCAAACCCTATCGCCGGAAATTTGGTATGCTCTTCTGCCTCATGTATGTTATGTTCTTTCTTTTCCTGCTAGAATTGTATATCAATGAAGATTGAGGTTTGTGGTTTATATACAAGAGAGACTATAATGAAGGTCTGCTATAACCTAAGGGGTTTGAGTGGTTACTTTATTAACGTAAGGCTATGAACACACTTGGAGGAAGCAAGTCCGAGTTATTCTGGGTCCGCCTGCAACTGTAAAATCAGTCTGTTTCACTGGCCAAGTAGGTCAAGTTAAAGATAAATAAATCAATGTGAAAAAGTGTGAATCTAGTTCACAAGTTGAGTTCTGATTTTTGCAAAGAAACTTGCAAATTTAGTCAGGGTAATAAAGTATAGAATGTAACATAATTCAACAACCATTAATATTATCGTCACATTCAACTTTCTACTTTGTATTGTTAACAGCACATAGTATGAGTTTTTAATGTTTCTACATTTTTATCAAAAAAGTTAAACAGTTTATTTCATGTTAATCTGCCTGTAATTTTATTCCTTACATTCACACATTCATGGATGAAAATCAGGTCAACAGTCACTTCAATTCAATGCTTTAACTAACATGTAGGGCTTTGAATTTGAAAAAAGTCCTTGAAATTTCACAACATTCAAGAATCCCATGCATGAAAAAATGGAAGAAAATTATGTACCTTTTTTCAAACATCTTGACTCAAGAAAACGGTGATGAATACAAATTATGAGGAACATTAACCTCATGATGTTCTTAACATGCATGGGATATCTGATAGTGGCTCCTTATGCGTGCAAATTAACCATCGCAAGAAGCAGCAGAAAGATACTTCACTTCCGAACTCAAACTCTATCGCCGGAAACTCTGTATGCTCTTCTGCCTCATGTATATGGTCTTTCTTTTCCTTGTAGGATTGTATATCATTGAAGTTTGAGGTTTGTGGTTTATATACAAGAGAGACTATAATGAAGGTCTGCTATAACCTGAGGGGTTTGAGTGGTTACTTTATTAACGTTAAGGCTATGAACACACAACAAAGTAGCGAGTCCGGGGGAGAGTTGTTTCACTGTCCAAGCAGGTCACACGAGGGCCGACTCACATAGGCTCTGTACTCTCTTATTCCTGCTCAACAGAGCGTCAAAAATAAACATTGACCGGTTATGACCATATGCGGGCAGTATATTCTCGACCTCCCGATGACGTAATTGGTAATATTTATTGTGAATAAAGTAGTAAATTTGACGTGGTTATGATGTTATTCAAAAGTAAAGTGTTTTTAAATGAATTATTCAGTTGAAACTAAAAGTAATCATTCAAAAAATAGCTAAATATGCCAAATATTTCGAAAAAACGGTACCTGATAAAAGTGCATTTTCACGGCAAACCGGAAGTTGTATTACGGCTGTATTTTTCGGTCAAAAACGAAGAATTAACACAAATGTACACATCTTTTAACAAATTATTGAGACACATTGACGTCTTCCAAGCAACAAATAGAAATACTTTTTGATGGGAATTGATGGGAAAACATCAAACATGAGCTCTGAATGTTGACCTCACAAACCGGAAATAGCGCAAATCAGCGAGAATTTTGCAACAAAGCTTTACTGCAGTTCGGAGCAAAATTCAACAGCTTTGTTCGGTCCGCTTGCGCGAGTACAAGGGTGTATACACTTGTATTAAATGCACAAAACCTTGCTGAAAGTTTCTGAAATACAAGCAAGTTTCTTTTTACAGCTTTGGTATTGATGATGTTATCAGTCATGTTCACTGGCAATGTCAGCGACACTGCATCAGTGCATGAAATCTATGTTATAAATTGAATAGCAAATGTATCTTTAAAGCAATCCTTATCACAGAGCTTTTCTCCATTTATTTTTGTAAATAATAGAATTACAAAACTGAATTCGGCTTGATGATAGCTCCATGATACAACCAATGAGATATCTCGATGGTACAACGGTATCAGCCCGCTAGTCCGAAGGTTCGCTAGTCCGAAAATGAAATAAGGTTCGCTAGTCCCTGTTAATACATTGTAACATCTCCGCAAGGTTTATAGTAACCAGGGTATAAATAGCAATTTACTATATAGGATTTACCATGACTTGACACTTAAGTCAAGTCATGGTGCCAGGACTAGTTATCGGTAAACAATTTTTTTCGATCGAAAATATTATCGATAGGCCTAAACATTTTTTTGACTTTTTCGATAAGCATCGAAAAAGTTCAAAATATATTATCGATAGGCCTAAACATTTTTTGAACTTTTTCGACAAGCATCAAAAAATGTTTAGGCCTATCGATAATGTTTTT